>VSDK01024597.1:176598-237638 GCA_009767595.1 Symbiodinium kawagutii
CCCTACACGTCTCATATGTCTCTGGAATGTCTATATACACCCGACCACACTATTCTTCCAGGTTTGGTGAGGTTTGAGAAAGCCCCGCTGCTGAGACCAAACCTTCTGGTTGATTCACGTTGATTCACAGAACCCTGATATGGGAATCTGTGGTGCATGGGGGGCCTAGAGATTTCAAGTTCGGGTGCTGCCACGGAGAAACAAAGCACCGCTGAGACTGCTGACTTTCGAACCAGAACTGGTCGCGTCGTAGGTTTGTGCTGCACAAGATCGCCAAGGAGGAGGTGCGTTAGGGAGCGCCTGAAATTTTCCGAGCTACGGGGGGTTCAACTAAGCCAGTTTGGGAACCCAAAAACTGGTTGTCTTATGACATCTTATAGCATCTTATAACTACGAACGATCAAGGTGGGATGATTTTGGGGTACCCCTAGTTAAGAAACACCTATTTCTATGGTTGCATCAGACGTACCAAGCTTAGGTTGGACTATACTGAGGAGTCATTGAGTGGTGGTACCACAAACAATCCCTAGGGTGATCATGTTCGAGCAGGATGGTACTTTGCCACTTTATGCAGTTGTGTACTGCAATGAATGGTCTTACACATACATGTATCAAATGTCTTGCATGTTTGTATAGTACCGCATCATTATGGTCATGATCGACCATGACCTACATCAATCGCAGTTAGATATAGCAGTTACAGCCATCACTGGCCATCACCATGAACCATCACGGCCATCATGATCAACCATTGTTGTCAACCATGATTGCCAGCCATCATGCCAGATGTTCCCAAGTATGTAGGGACTGTTGATACACTGGTTGTAGACTGCACATGTTTTCTGGATGGCTTATTTCTACCAACCAGCTCATGATCCTTATTAATCCTTATCAGTCGTCAGTTAGCCATTGACTAGCCACTACAGTAATGAACCATTAACACCTCATCAAACATGGCCATGGCTTACGACGACCAACCATCATTTGTTGATCAAACCGTCAATTGAACCATTAACAACTACCAACTAATCAATCATGGCCTGGAACCACCAACTCATAGATCTAGCAGCCCTTGTCACAGCTCAGGCCGGCTACAAGCTGTGCCGTGTGAAGCGTGTGATCCGTGGCCCCAAGGGTGTGCCCTACGCAGTGACCCACGATGGGCGCACCCTGCGGTACCCGGACCCCGACATCAAGGCACAACTTGGCCCGGCGAGGGTGCAGGGATGTGGCAAGCTGGGTAATCAAATCAATGGTTATGAATAAGGACTAATAAGGATTATAAAACTATTAATGGTTTTCCCAGTGATAATTCTAAAGAGGTGACACGCATTCTTCTGGGACAATCGTACTCCTGGTAATAACCGTTCTTCTGAATTGTTTCTGGATGAGTTTTGAAGAGAAACACATGGGGCTGATCGCGATCTATTCACCAAGCCATTTTGGCCCCAGAGGGAGGTGGTTGAACTTTTAGCTTCTGTAAGCCATGCAAAGAGCTCCTGTGCGACCCCCTGCGGTTGGGTTGGATGAGCTGGTTCAGTTCGCCCATTCAGAGGTTGGCCCCGACTTGCTGCAAAGGGATGGTGCGACCTATGATGCCATCGAAATTTGCGGGCAGTCAGGGTCATTGGTGAGTGGGTTTGAGCGAAAGGGCATGCGGTGCTTGGCATTTGACTGTCGCACCTGGGACAGCTATAATAATAGTCTTTTGGGTTTTGGGTATTGTTGCCTGTTGGATGATTCAATGTAGACAAGTGGACAGGGCGATAACAGAGATGCAAAAGCAGATGGGGGATGGATATCAATATGTTTCAAGAGTTTGCTAAAAAAACAAACTCGATATTCAGCAGGTCTGATTAGGGTTTCTCTGGTGCCAATACATGAATGGAAAATAGATCCCTTAATAAGCAGCATTGGCTGTGCTAGACTGATGGCCAGCTAGACATATAGGGTCTATTGGTATGCGCATGGGGTTTACCCAAAAATGAATGGAAAGACTCGACATCCCATTGGTCCAAGAAAGAGGTGCACTTTGTTTGATCAATTCAAACCTATGATGAATTTCCTAGCTCGAACCGACCAGGTTCATCAAGATGATTAGCAATGTGTCAAGCCATTGCCTTGTTGTGCCTTTTCCCTTATCAGGCATCTCCAGCGATCACAACGTGCACACCAGGGCAGGGCTTTTTCTCTTGACATCGATGCTCCTCTTGGTCAAAGTTGGCGGTTTGGCATGGTGGTCACCAACATGTAGCTCGTGGGTATGGATGAATTTGGGCACGAGTTTGAGGGCCATAGAGCCTAGGCGATCAGTTTAATCAATAGGTTTTGAATTGTTTTCCCTCAAAGGTTTCAGGTTTCCCATACTTTCCATCTGGTTGCAAAGCAGCTTATGTTCAGGAATCATTTTCAGAATATGGAACAAAGTTCGCACAGACCAAGGACCTTCTTGGAGAAGGGTCGGTGAGAAATGTGGTCATTGGAAATGGCAAAGCCCAGGTATTTGCCACCGTGATTTTACCTCTACTGGTTCTCCTTGGAATTCTCACCATGGGAGAGCAACCCAATACTTCAAGATTGTTCCAGTGGCCAGGACGCTGGGTAGAAGGTTGTTTGAAGGGTTAAGGTTTGATGTGTGTTTGTGTTTGTAATCGATGTAGGCTTTGGCCAAAATAAAGAGATTCAAATAGTGGTTAAATGAAGTTTGCATGCCCGAAGGCATTGATGCTTTCCTCCAACGACTAAAGGAATCCGGTACCCTCTACCAGGGATCCCTTCAACTGGGTGCCTTTGGGAGCGTCTCGTGGAAGCGACTCAGTCTACGTGGGTCATGGCCGGGGCTGCTTTACCTGATCGAGTTGTACAAGCTGCTACTACCACGCACTCGGGACAGGAAATTCACTAAACTCACAAAGGAGAGTGGCCAGTGGTTTGGATGCAAATCAATAGTGTTGGTTTTCGATTATACTCATCGATTTGTGGATGGTTTTGGGTCATTCTGACGGGGTGGTCGGTTGTAGGCTTGCCAACTGATCTTCCACACTTGACAATCAGGTGGCAAACCGCCAACGAGTTGACCGAATACAGCGCTCTATATCCAGACCTTTTTGGCTATGCTATCGCATGCTGTCACTCGCTGCTGTGCAAGCAGATGCAAAGTGTGAGCCAAAGAAACACAATGATGGAGTCGTTTAAGAATGAGATATTGTCAACAATGCCTACAGAAGATGCAGTTCTTAGAGCCTTCAAGGACTCATTGGTTGTTGCAAAATGTTCATCAGTACAGAGTCAATATAGCATTGAAAAAATTGCTCAGCAATATATTTAAAGTAGGGTCCATTTATCATGTCACAGATTGACTGGCCAGGAATTTCTGAAAAACAATCCTGGTCGCATTGACGAAGATCCTGGGTGGGAAGGCATCGAGGACATGTTGGCTCCTCCCTTGGGGAAGGAGAAAAGGTCACAGATTTTGGCAGCTAAGAGGGAGAAGAAAAAATCTGACGACCAGAATCAGAAGAAAAGATCGACCAAATCACTTCCATCATCTTCGAAGACAAAAGCCTCCCCAGCCTCCAGAGCCTCAGCCAAAGCCAAAGCCAAAGCGTCCACTAGAAAGAAAGCAGAACCTACGGTCGTGGTAAGTTCAGGGCCTCCTTGCTCTGTATTTGCCCAACTTCAGAATGCTTCCAGGACCTTCACCTGGACTTGAACCAGTTCAGTTTCCTTAGCCTCGGTTATTAAGTCCTTGACCAAAAACAGGTTATATAAGTTTTGCTGTGGGAAGGGGTGACCAAAGACTTTAGATTGATGAAAAATGCCAGGACAACGACTATTACAACTACTGAAGCAACCTCAAATTTGATAGATAGATGACTGCTTGCGCTGCACAGGAGTTCGAGGACGACGGATGCTGCTACTGGATCCATTCCAAAGATGTTCCAAGTGGTGTTGCCCTCAGATTTGGCAGTGATGGAAACAAAGGCTGCTGCCAAGTGACATAAGCCAGCAGTACCGCAGTAGTGAAACCTTTGTGATGTTATTTGAATCTGCTTGCCAGTGCTGACATTGGCAGGTTCTGGTACATCAACTCACATGCCATAATCATGGTTTAGAGTTAGGATCTTGGGACCAAAATTACATCACTAAACATATATATATATATATACATGTGTGTTGGATGTACCCTTTCATTACCGTGTGGCAGGTAAAACTTATGTCTTATATGTTTTTGTAATTGAAACATTTACAAGTGCATGTGTAGTAACTTAATGCATGAAGTTTTATGTCATGCTGACATTCGATATATGTATTGGCCGTTTTTCATCTCCACCATAATATTGTGTGTACCAGAGGTGTGGCATGCTGCTTCTGTGTGGAATCCGAATGAGGCCCTGAAGCGACCTTGTGGAGCGATCGATCTGGTTGATTGATGCCGGTGGAGGCGGGAAAGGGGCTCTTCCTGGCTGAAGAAGTTTTCGAAGTTTCACACACTTCATTCAGTGTGATGATTCCCCACCCACTGCTCTTTCCAAGTTTGCATGCAACACATCAATCCTGTTAGTTCTGCAGTTCTGAATCTCCAAGCCACATGTAACCATTGAAACGATTGGTTTCTTCAATCTGTAAGGCTGTTTTTGCTTTTGTTGTTGTGGTTGGTGTTGTTGTTTATGTTGTTGTTGTCGTCGTTGTTCTTGTTGTTGTTGTTGTCGTTGTTGTTTCTTTGTTTTGCTTCTCTGATGAGGCGCTTGTTCACAACCAACCAATGTTCATCTGGGTCTGTGCTTGCTGCCAGGAGTGTGGCGAGGTTTGCAATCAGTGCTGTGTCTTGACACAAGAGCCGTGCCGAGGCTCGGGGCAGGGCTCAAGCCTTCCAGTCTCTGAAACTCAAAAGCAGCAGCAGCAGTTTTACACACTAATTTGTTGGAAGAGTCACCTTCAAAACAGATGGATTGATCGAAGGGAAGGTTTGAACAATTAGTTAATAAAAAACGGTTCAGATAGGAGCTTGAAGGGATATGTGTTAGAGAGTGTGTGTGTGTGTGAGAGTAATGTCTGTGTGTGTGAAAGAGTGTGTGTGTGTGTGTGTGTTTGAGACTGTATGTGTGAGAGTGTGTGTGTGGGAGTTTGTGTGAGTGGGTTCAGATGCTTGTCGATGACATTGATTTCTGCCAGGATGTGACCCAGCGGAGTCCATAGCCCCGTTGCAGCAGGCTTGGGTAAGCATGTCATTGGAGCAAAGATTATTTGCAGCCTTTTTCAGTGCGGAAAGGCCAAAATAGTGACGATATAGATCACTAAAACTTGCATTTTCATTGGGCAATCATGATGCTTGCACCCACCTTAGATTAACATTCCTGGGCGTAAGATTCAATGTTGGCTAGGTCACTGTTTGTCTTGGACTAGCTGTATGTTCCAGTGTTGGCCCATTCAGTCATGTGCGCCAGGAGCATTTGCTTCTGCGAAAGTGACACTTGGTGAGAGGCTGGAAAGGGGAGCTATTACGAGAAGCAGTTTGATATTCTCTACCCACCAATCACTTCACTGTCCTAGTCTCTGTGTTTTCCTGGCTCACTTTTCGATCTACTAATTAAAGTCTACTTCAACAAATTTGATGCCAATTCGAATCGAAGGCACAGACATTCACATGACGAAAGCTGAGAAAAGGCAGATGACGAAAGTTAAGGGGTTAGGGGTAGAACATAACTAACTTGCACTAACTGATTTCAAGGAGAAAGTGCAAAATCTTGCTGTTGCAGCTGTTGCAGAGACAAACCAGAAAACGAAGTAGCATGCCATGGTCATTGTAAACAAGCTTTGGTTTTATCTCAATTGAGTTTGAGCGTGATTGATTTTGCAACGCCGCCTCGAGAACAAGAGATAGTCCAGGGTTGGTCTTCGGTTCTGTCCCAGCAAGCTCTTGTCCGATGGCTAAGAAGAGCAGGGATCCGAGTAAGAGTAAGAAATCGAAGAAGGAGACAGACAAGAAGGCGAAGGATGATAAGAAGTCAAAGAAAAAAAAGTCATCGTCCTCTAGAAGTTCTTCATCGTCAAAGCCAGATGCTGACCTTGCAGAAACCCTCAAATTGGCTGCAACCTTTGGGCTGCCGCTTTGTCATTGAATTTAGGGACCTGACCTTTCAGGAAACCTTTTACATTTGGATGTTGGTTTGCGTGTTTGATTGACAACTAAGAAATGTAATAGATGCAGCATTTATATGTGTGTAAATGAATATCACTATATTTTATATATATATATATAGATATATATTGAACATATATATGTATATATAAATTATGTATATATATATATATATTTAAATATTTATATATATATATATACACAAACGTTTGTTTGTCCATTCCTGAGCTTATTTATCAATCCCTCCACTTTGACCTCCCAGGAAGGAAAAGCAACTCCAGTTCACTAAAGCTGTGAAGAAAGTGGCCGACATTCCATCTTACACCTTGGCAGTTTGCATCTCTGGGGTGTTGAAGGACCTTACTCCTCAATCTCTCTTTCGAACCGGAGGTGAATTGTACGAGGCGATGATGAGCTCACTTCTGGGGCATGTAGGCATTCGTAATTGATTAGAAACGATTCAAAGTTGCATATCATATGATTTCAATATTTCTATTTATTGACATGTGTTGGATGGACACCCAACCAGTATATAAACCTTCCAATCCCAGATGAGACCCAGTCAGTGGGTTCTCAGGCCCACATCCGATTCAATCTGCTTCAGGTGCGAAAGAAACTTTTGCAATCAGTTCGATTGGATGGGAGCGCAGAGTCATTGCAGTTGCGGCTTGAAATCTCACAGAAGCTTTCGCTGGCTGAACGCTTGTGGCGTGAGCGAATGCTTTGGTTCTTCAAAGAAGGTAGGGGTTGACCATCCCAGCAACGACTATAATTACATATCATAAGCTGGTCTTTTCTTTGTTGCTGATTCCCTTCTTTTCATGCAGTCAGTTTGAAGATTGGTTCATTCTCATTCCCTGGCAGTGGCCGACATCAACGACCTCTCTATTTGCAGTCAGCACACCTCAGTGATGAGTTTCAGGAGGCACATGATGCAGTGAGAAAGATTGAATCTCTTTAAAGGGTTCTTGGAATCTATGAATGAAATACGAACGGATTTCATGTGATTGTTGTTTGGAGGTGCTCAGATCTGGAATTTGGTATGTCATAAACGGTCCAGGTTGTTATGAGCTGGCCACCCAAGCCAGGTCTTTGAAGGAAGAGGCAGCTCTGAAATTGGAGGACCCGTCTTGGATCATCAAAGTCAAGAATCATCAGGAACAGTTTCATCAGGATGCCAGTAAAGATTTGAAAGATGACCGAAAGGAAACAGAGACTCATGGAGGATTCATCGGGTTAAATCCCGAAGACAAGAAGAAGAAGACGAAACCAGACCCAGAAAAAAAGAAAAAGAAATCAGAGAAAGCGCGCTCATCGAGAAAGCGCAACAAGAGAAGCAAGTCCAGTGATTCCTCTGACAAGGTGCTTGATGACCAATGGTGTGTCATTTGCTGTTTTCTGATGTTCTGGTGGTTTCGCTGTAAGTTCTAACATTGAAATGTTATCATACAAAGACATCATTTAAAATCCTAGAACTAGAACACATGCATTAAAGGAATATAAATATAACATCAATCAACAGCAAATTATAGACTGAGTGGCTCGTATGATAAGCCCGATTGCTTTCAACTTCTGGGAGGGATGTGAACATGTGAGTGCAAGTCTCTAGCCCAGAGGCTTCAAAGTCATCACGGTCTTCGCACACTTTCGTTCTGGGCGACTGGGATGGTATTCGAAAGGTTCAACGTGAGCAGTTGAATAAAATTGCTGGTTACAAAGATCGTGACTTGTTTGCTGGCAGGTTTGCCAAACACAAAGTGACAAACAATCCCAGGCAGCAGGATCGATTGTTTGGAAGTAGCACCCGGGCAAGTTCAGCAGACCACTTGGACACAACAGGGGAGGATACCCTGCGCAAATTCCTGAAGTCAGAGTTGACATCGTTTTTTGCCAACAAGAATGATGCGGCATTGTTTCTCAAAGTGCTCTCTGCAGATGGCCTTGTTTCTTGTCCAATAATATCAGTTCAATGGGGCAAAGTTCAAACAAGTAACACCACCATTTCCACCATTTCAAAGCCATGCTGACGAGGTTTCCCTTCCTCTCTTGCGTGATGCCTTGAACGAGGGTTGGAAGCCAGATGGAACCCAACTTGGTGCGGAAGCCTCTGAGTACTTGGGAATGATGTCATGGGTTGGAAGGCAAGCTTCAATGCGGTTGGCCAAACATTTGAAAGGAAACAAGGACTGGCATGTTACATCGAGCATTGGAATTCTTTCTTTTCTTTCTTCTTTCCAACTTCTAACAATCAGCAAACCTGTCAGAGTGTTTGGTCAGAACCTCTATTAAATTATGGGTTCGCTGGCTTATTCTAGGCAACCAACTAAATGATGTCACTCCATTGACTGCCACGTCTGCCAGGAGTTTGGCGCTGACATTGAGGCTGATGAAGCTCATTCAGGGGAGGTGCCAAATGCAGAGGAGGTCGAGGAAAATGAAGATGACGATGATGAGGATGACAAAGGAGATGATGACGATCATGGTGAGGGCCGAGGCTCTGATTTGCCCAATGTAGCCAGAAAGTCGAGTGACTCATCCTAGGATACATGCTCCGATTGGTCCTTGTTTGGATGGGTAAATGTTTGATGATATCATTGAGTCTAGATTTCTTTAGCAGTTATCACATGGTCAATGGTGTGGTTGTGAGTGGAGTTCCCTGAAGGTGAGGGACCCACGTGGAGATGTCAGCTAGTTAACCCAGGACTTTACAAGATGGACATGAACATTAGCCTAGCGTAGTGGCGAGCGACTGAATGTGTCTCTCTTTTGTTTTGGGGGACCTGGCTGAAGCCAAGACGATGAACTAGAACCACAAAACAACAACCTATAATCATCTAGTATGGCTTATGCTTTAAAGGCTTGGGTTTAGACATGCTTGCAGCCACGGTCTTTTCCCAATTTTGATTAGCTACAGCTCACTTCACTATGTTCTGCAAAAGAGGAGCTGGGGTGTTGCAGGCAGCAGCTCAGCCCACTTTGATTGTGTCGCAGTTGGTGTGTCATACCCAGAACAGCCATGACATGAATGAAGGAACATTTATGCACGAATCCACAGCCATTTGTTGCAGATACGCAAACGTCTCTTTCAGTAGTAGTTTACCTGAGTTGCTGTGCAATGATGATGAGTGAAGAGGAGTTTTTGAACACCCAAAACTCACAATTGGAATGGCAACCTGGAACCTATGGGCCATTCACTATGAAATTGCACATGCGGAGATGGCGGTACCAAGAGCTCTACTCGAACTTGAACATGTCTCGGCCAGACCAGGCAAGGGGTGATGCCTAAAAGCCAGTCATATTAACCATTTCAAAAACTACAAATTACAAATTGTTTCACCCCTGGAACTCATGCAGAAATAAGTAACTAGAAGTCAAGATTGTGCAGATGGCTCAGAATAACTAAATGATTCAGTCTTAAAACCAATCGCTGACATATGCTCATGGTGCAGGATCGGCTTGCTGCAACGACTATGGAGTCACTGGCCCGAAAGCCAGAGGACAACGTCAAAGCAGATGGCGAGGTGTTGCCTGGCATGCTTGGGGTCAGTGGGTTTCCTAGTTTCGAACCAGTTCTTGACACTTTGGAGAGTTTGAAATATATTGATTGATGGACAATTCAGCGATAGTCAACAGTAATGACAGGGCTTCCTATCAATCATGGACTAAAGACAGTAGCAGCATTCAGGGTGTCAGAGTGGCAGAACTCAGACGGCTCAAGCTACTACAGTCTTTGTTGTGAAAGGAGCTGTTTCACCCCATTAGTTCTGTTACATTGGCCATGGATGAGCCTGAGCTGCCATGTGTGTTTGATGGCTATTCCAGAGCTCCTGGCAATGATTTGACAGCCTTGCTTGCAGTGTTATGTGTGATCCAAAATTTCATCGCGCAATTCCCACAGGACATTGTTGACCACAAGATGCCTGTCACGTGTGAATTCCTCTCTGCTGGGATGTTTGTTCTGTCTGATTGCATTGGTCGTCGTGCTTGCAAAGTCATCGGACTACCACTAGGACGATATGGGCCTGTGCATGATGAACAACTCAGTGGGAGAATTACCAAGGCGTTGAAACAAGAGCAAGAAACAACATCACAGGCAATGTTGGATTGGTGGCTGACCCAGACAGTGGATTGTGGCCTCACCATAGAGATTGCATTGAACGCAGCATTGGACCAAATCAAGAACTTGCCAGAGTTTCCTCAACGAGAATGTTTCCACAATTGGCTAGAAGGTTTGATGAGTGAGTGCGTACGGCTTCGGTGTATCAGGGCCTAGAATGGGCCTAGACTAAAGCTGTGTGCTGTAGAAAGTTGTTCCGCCAACCCGAAATGGAGGTTGCATGCAGTGGGGAACCATTAGTTTTTGATTGATCTGTCTGTTGCTGATGGGCACAGTTCCATCCATCAGGCAGTGTTCACATGGCGCAAGTGCTCATGAAGATGAAAGTTGTTTGACCCTTGCAGCATGCAGCTTCGAGAATTTGTAAACATGAACATCCCATACAAATGGCCATGAAAAGTTGGATGCGTGTGTAAGTATTGTACCCATAATAGTGCCCAGAAGCTTTATTATGCTTGTATGTGTGCTGGACAGTGCCAGGTTCAAAGCAGCAGCGCTGACATTGACAAGGACAAGGAGCAAAAGTTTGGTTCGGCCTTTGCAGCAAAGGACCAGGGAAGCTCAGTTGAGACCATTACTGATGAAGAGATCGTAAATGGCAAGTCTGCGTTGAAGTAGACATGAAATTCCACTTGAAGTGGAACTCTGTGAAAGGCAGAATAGACCTTCAATTCATTGCACAATTGTCTTGAGTAGCACTAGCACTCATTGAACAGATTGGAGCACGGTCTGGGTGTCAATTCGGAAAATTGGCATTTGGGTGGAGAACTGGGAACTCGAGGGGTTAGTGTCGGAACCAAAAGGTTTTCTTCATTGCCAAAATGTTATTCACGGTTTGTTTCTAAAACTACAAGTGTTGACACCAATTATGGTACCCCAAGAAGATCCAAAGGATAGAAAGTTCAGCTGGCTAACCATCATTTTCATGGCGAACGATTGGGTCTGTAGTTGGGTAACCATGGTTGTGTTGGCTAATTATTGGGCAGTGGGATGGCTCATGGATGGTTCTCCTGGCTAACCAGTGTGGTGCTGACTAACCAAGTTCTCCTGCCCTGTGCTCCTGGCTCACCATCGTGCTCCTGGGGAACCATCGTGCTCCTGGGGAACCATCGTGCTCCTGGGGAACCATCGTTCTCCTGGGGAACCATCGTTCTCCTGGCGAACCATCGTTCTCCTGGCGAACCATCGTTCTCCTGGCAACCAAGGTACTCCTAGCGAACCATCGTTCTCCTGGCAACATTCGTTCTCCCAGGGCTGGTTGCAAACGTAGGCCTAAGGGGAGGAAAAAAAAAAAAAACACTAAAAATAATAGAAGTAGGAAAACACAGAAGAATGTGGGATTAAGGGTTTTGAAGTTCAGAATGCAGGAAAAACACCATGTGACCCAGAATCGTACTCCTGGCAAGAATCGTTCCGATGGTTTGTTTCACATCAACGTTTCTACAGTTTTTTTCGGAAGCATTGCGAGCACACTCCAGTGAGAATAGATCCAGGAAAGGTTGTCCACCACCCTGCGAACCATCGTTCTTCTGGCAACCATCGTTCTGCTGCCAACGATCGTTCTCCTGGGAACCAAGGGGGGGACCATCGTGCTCCTGCTTGCATTGGTTTCCTAGATTGGTGGCAGATGTTGGAACCCCATGTAGCTGTTGTGGCCTTCAGCAGGGGAAGTTGGAGGCTATCGTGCAGCCATGGAACTAAGTGAGGCTGAGGCTTTGGTCGCGTTGGGCGACAGTCCTGGTCCACCTGCTGGGGGTCTCCCACTTCTTTGCGATGAGGCTTGATAAGGGTGAGTGTTGGTTGTTGAAAATGTTCTTCACAGACCTATATTTATGGGCACACTTCAGATGGATAATGGCCAGGATATCAGAGTGTGTACGGGGTTGAGAGGGAAGGATCTGGTTTCCCTATCGCTTGTATTAATGCACTTCAACGGAAAGGAGCTCTGAACTTATACACTGATGACTGATCTCAACTAAATAGATGTTTGTTAAGTCAGCCAAGTCGAAATGAGAAGTTTCTTCAAGTCATTGACATTCCATGGAAACCATATTTGCTGAGGCTTGGAGGCAAAAGCTTGAAGATTTGGTCTCAGTGATTCCTGAAGTTGTTGGAGAGAAACCAGAGGAGGAGAAGGTGCGTAGCCTTGCCATTGAAAAGTTCCGGGATGCCATTGCAGAGCGGTGGGTGGCAGTGCGAAACATTGCTACTCATGTCCATGTTGAGGAGTTTGAACAACTCATCCAGTCTACCAAAACCACGATTGCTGAGTTTGTTTCTCGCTATGGGTCTGACCTGGTTTTCGCACCTTGGGCTGATGTGGCGAAGCCTTTGTCACACCCGAGCACTTCCAATCAAGGTTCAGAAGGTTCACATGCCGCAGGTGTATCCGATACCAGCTCAAACAGCAGAAAGTCAGATGCATCTGGAGTGGCAATGTTGCCACACGAATACCGGTATCTTTCAACCAAGACTGGGACATGGACATGTCTATGGGTTGCCTGGCCACACTGCCCAAAATCACTTTTATGTACATATATATATATATACAAATATATTATCTATATGTATATATATATATATCTGTATATATATATATCTATATATATCTATATCTATCTATATATGTATATATAGATAAATATCTATCTATCATCATTGTGGTGCGGAAATTTGGCATCAATGAATTCAGCCATTCAGTTGCTGTTGGAAAGTAGAGTTATTGTTGACCCCTTCCAAGTTCCAACCAGTTGCCCTACTTTTCTTGATCCAAGTTCAGGTTCCCAACGAGCAAGATTCTGCAGAAGGCTATCGAAACTACCTTGGTCTTGCAGAAGTCTACCAATTGAAAACCAAATTCACCCAGTGGTATACAAAGAACTACTGTGGGGCCTTCATGCCGCTGGCAGAAGCATTGGGGCTGAGTGTGGACATGCATGTCTCCTGCACATTGTTTCACATCCAAGTTTTGGTTTGAATTTAAATGGACTGGAAATTGACAAGGAAGTGTTTATTAGTTTATAGGGCCTTGGTGTTTTGAACATGCCACCGATTCCAATTCCTCAGTCATTTGCTCAGGTGGCTCGTCGCCCCACCTTCAAGGGAGCTGCTGCTACAAAGGTCCACTTGCCCATGGACTCGGCAACTGTAGCAGGTGTGGTGACAATCTTTGGTTCGATATTGCCAGCTCAGGGCTTGACAGCTGATGCGTTGAAAGCTTGCGCGGCTTGCTTTGATGCACTGCAGGATTTCATCAGTTTCAATGAGAGCCTATGTGTGATTCCTGAACTTCCACGGATGCTTCTCCCGTGTGAAAACAACATGATAAAACTATCAGCACTTTCGGCAATCTTCAAGACGTTGGACCTGAACCCGAACAGGCCTGTGCAGCATGTTTGTTTAACCCTAAGGCATTACAAACAGTTACTGCCAAAATCATAGCAGAAGGGTTGTTTATTTTAAGCACCATTGCCATTGGCTGAATCAAGTACTTCCATTTCCTGCTTGTTGCCTTTCCCACAGGTTGTTGAAAAAGCTGCCAGTCCCCTCGGAAGACAAGGTGGTCTCAATCAGTCATTTGTTGGTGGCCTTGTTTCGAGCTCGGGGAGAGAGGGCATTCAGCGAGTCACAGATGCTGACACGTGTTCTGCGCAGACTAGTTCACAAGTTCTGCCAAGCCGTGGAGGTATCCATTGAATCAAGGCTGACATCAACATGTCCAGAAGCTGCCCCTGGCAAAAGGTCTCATTTGAGCACCATCCATCCCCATAGCAAAACTTCGAGGCTTCGTGGGAACAAGTCACTTCAACTTGCTGTGGTGAATCAGTTCGTTGCACGGTCAGGTGGATTTGTGACAACCAAGAACATGAGTCTCCACGAAGTTGGTGTGAGGGACAGTCGTTCTTTTGGTTCAAGAACCACAACTGAGTATTGCTGCAGATTGTTATCCAAAAACCTGCAATTTCTCACCAGCTACTCAGAGAAGTGTCAATGGAAGACTCTCAACCTGTGCTTCGACATGGCCAGCGTCAGTCATGAGCACGTACTTTAGGCTTAAATTGAACTGCTAGATCTTTGTATGCTTGGGTGTAAGTATGATGTCCTTTGAATTTATACCAAAGAGTTCACATCATAACTGCAGTGTGCTATTCTAACCTTTGGTTGATGAAAGTTGTTGCATTGAATTCTCTGCTTGGCAAACCCATGTTTTGCTCCAAGGTATTGTCAGTCATATTCCGGGTGGACTCGCACCAATGGGCCGGTCCTACACAGATCCTTCCATTGGGAGTTGGTGCCAAGGAAGCAGAGAAGGCTTTGCAGAGCCTCAGGGATTATTTGAATGGCCAGGTCCCAACCAAACCTGTCGCCCAAATGTCCGCCAGTCTCGATGCTTCGAAATGGAAGGGCTACCGCACATCTACAAAAAACATGCTTGTGGCACTTGCCAACAGTATCCAGCAGATCATGCCCAAAGGGTTTTCTCTCCAGAGTTGTTGTCCTTCCAACCCTTTGTTGCCACTGCAGTCGACTGAATCCCGGGTGAAACTCACCCAAGTGGAGATGAAGGCATTGGGGCTTGAACAGAGTAACCTGTCCATGTACTACGTATTTGATCACAAGACTTGTGAGTCGAGGCCTGATTGGTATGCCACTGATGATTTTTGGCACTTGACCTTTGCTTGTGACGAAGGGACCGAGGCGCTGGGTTTCAACAAACTCGTTTAGGGGATGCAGTACAAACCCAGAAATGATTTTAATGTTGAGGGGACTGGGTTTCAACAAACTTGTTTAGGGGATGCAGTACAAACCCAGAAATGATTTTAATGTTGAGGGGAAATATCTTTTCCACAAAGCCAAGTGAATTGGTCAGGGGTTCTTGATCTTCCAGCACTTGGCCAGCTTGAACTGTTGGTGCTTGATGTGGCCCGACATTTTCCACAAGATCAGCCGCAAAACCAGCTTGGCCATCAGTATGGCTCCAGGTGGCCAGGCCCACTTGCGAAAGATCACCAGATTGTTCAGAGTTTTGCGAGGCCCATGGCATACATGCAGATTTGGCAAGACCATTCTGGAAGCCAGGCAGCATTTGGTTCGACAATTGGAAGCAGGCAGCGACGTGGCTTGGGAGTTGGTCAACCTCTACTTGCCGGGTATCTGTCGTGACTTGGGCATTGAGCAGACTGATGACTCTTCTCGTCAGGTGTTGGACATTCTCAAGAAAAAGGGAGGCAAGGGCTGGTTTTGGGATGCGTTGTTTGTTTCTTTTTTTCCGTCCAGCTAGTGAAATAAGTGCATCATTTCAAACTCAAGGCATTGTCATGAGGTGAAAGATGGATAGATAGATTTGGCTAGATAGAAGCATCGATCGATCGATGGATAAAAAGATACATAACATAAACAGATAGATAGATAAATAGTCAGATGTACAAGTAGATGGGTACCTGAGGCTAGATAAGTCTAGATAGTTTGGCAAATAGATAAATAGAATTGGAGTACATAGATGGATGTATTAGTATACATAGATAGCAATAGATAGATAGATCGAAAAATAGATATAGAGAGAGATGGATAGGTAGAAACATAACAGAAGAAACGATGATATATGAATAGATAGACTATCTTAGATAGATTGGAATCTATTTTGATAAATAGATATAGAATGTCGTGTACATGGATGGATAGATAGATAGATAGATAGATAGATAGATAGATAACAAATAGATAGATAGATATTTAGATCGATAGTTAGCTAGCTAGATAGATAGATAAATAGATAAATAGATATATACATACTGAAAGACAGTTGTGACATTCTGTTAGATGGTGTTTAGAAGGGTTAACAGATAGCACACATATAAATAAACTACAAAATAAATAATGAACAAACACAGTGCTGAATACATTGATAACAGATCATTCATAGACATAACTAACATGGAGAGAAACCATGACAGAACGATAGACTAACATCTACTCATAATTAAAAACATTGTTTATATACATTTGAAAAAAAGATCTTGGGCGACTGACTGTGGTTCTATGTTGGGCCCATCCTTTCTTGTTGGGCCTCATTCTTGCTGGCTTTGTTGGGAGTGTTGGTGGTCAGAAATGGGAGGGAATCGTTTGATACAAAGTTACTCTTCTTCAGGACCCTAAACCATCCCCCTGTTTTTCGGGCCATGTTGGACCTGTGTTGGGTCTGTGCTTGGTGTTTGTTGGGCTTATGGTGGGCTAGTGGGCTTCATGATGCATAGCTGTGGGGCTGTTGGACCCATGTTTGGCTCATTTTGGACCTATTTGGGCGATTGTGGTTCTATGTTGGGCACATCCTTTCTGGTTGGACCTCATATTGGGTTTCTTGCTGGCTTTGTTGGGAGTGTAGTTGTTGGTCAAAAATGGGAGGGAATTGTTTGGTACAATTTTACTCTTCTTCGGGACCCCAAAGGATCCCCCTGTTTTTCAACTCCATGGTGGACTTGTGTTTGGTCTATGCTTGGTGTTTGTTGGGCTCACTTATGGTGTGCCAGTGGGCATCTTTCGTGGTACCAGCGAACTTGGGGTATACATGCTAAAACTACAAATGTTGGCTTGTCATGTTCTGCTGGGGAGGGGAGCTGGCTTGTGTTCCCTCCTTTCTCGAGTCTTTCTATTCTTGTTACTATCTGCCAATATGGTTTTGTATTTATATTTACATGTCTAGCCATCCAATCTTCCCAATGACCCATGTACCCACCTATCCATCTATCCATCTATCCATCCATCTATACATCTATACATCTATCCATCTATCTATCTATCTATCTATCTATAGTATCTATTTGTTTGCCTGTCTATCTATCTATCTAACATTGTCTTGCTATACATCATGTTGTTTCTATGCGTCATAATCATTCTATCAATATCAATCTATGTGTATCTATTTATCTTTCTATCTGACCTTGTCATTTAGCTTTCTTTCTATCTTGCGTTGTGTATCTGCATGTCGTCCCTGAGTCCTTATCTGTCTATCTATCATTGCCTGCATCTGTCTGTCTCTGTCTGTGTGAATTGTCTGTCTGTCTCTCTGTCTGTTTGTCTATCACTATCGGTCTGTCCGTCTGTCTGTCTGTTTGTCTGTCTGTCTGTTAGTCCAACTATTGATCTCTTCGTCTATCTATCTCTATCTATCGATTTTATTTTCTTCCTATCCGTCCTTCTTTCTATTTCAAAATTCCCTAGATTCAATGTTGTGGCTTGTGACAGAGTCATGTTTTCCTACGACTACTACGTCATTGGTGCACACATGACTCTGCTATTGTCATTTTAACTCATGAAGTTTTCATCTTAAATTCAGCAGATGTTTGCCAGGCTCGGTTCACATCATGTCGACAGAATGGAAGGACAGCAGATGGTGGTCGTTTCTGGACCATGCAGCTCAGTGGGATCAAAGGTGGCACATTGAGCAGCTGGTTCATGCTTACGCCTTTGTTCTTGATGGGAAGAGCCCATGGAACCTTACTCCCTACAACGAGGAAACTGCAGGTGAACCAAGTGACACCAATTCCCTTCGCATTGCTGCTTGGAATGTGCCTTGCTTAGCAACCCGGGCAAAATGGGAAGTATGAGTTAAAGCTTGTAGGTTTGCTGGGTAAATGTTACCCTTATTGGACACAACCTATTGGGAACAGAGTTCGTGACCAGGGGATTCGAACTCTAGCCAGAGCCCCTATCAGGTATTCTAGCGCCTGGTTTCATTGATGGGCTGAAATACTAATTATTGAGTGTGAATGCATTGTTGTTTGTATTGATCTCATTGATGTTTTGCAACAGACCCAGGGATGAATGTAAGGGTCCTCAGCTGCGGCCCATTGCCAGGCAATCAGCACCATTCTCATGAGTACAGACAGGCTGTGTACAGGTAGTCGTGTATGTATGTGTAGGTGTATTAACATATACATTCTTAAATGCATATTTACCTAATTCTATGCTGCATAATGTAGTTATTATCATGTTTACATAATTTATATAAATATATATATATGATATGTAAAAATATATAGATACATTGAGGTTTATACCATATACATTCTTAAATGCATATTTACCTAATTCTATGCTGCATAATGTAGTTATTATCATGTTTACATAATTTATAAATATATATATATATATGATATGTAAAAATATATAGATACATTGAGGTTTATACATGTGTTACAAATATACAATTGTACATTTGCACCAGCATACAAATTTACCTGAATACACATATGTATTGGTACATTTAGTTTGGGATGATATGTGTTTATTCAAGTATGCAAATGACGATATATAGATATCGACACAGACATTATATATATATATATGTTATTCAAAGTAAGAACCAACCAAGACTAGCAACCCAAACACAGGGTGTTGTGATTGCTAGGTGCTGGCAGATGATCGAAACCAAGACCAAATGCGCAGCTTGCTCCGAGTGTTCATGCCATTTCGAAAGTTCACCAGCGAGGTCGAAGCTCACTTGCCTTGGGGGGAGTATCATTTTCAAGCCAACCTTTTTCTAACACATCAGCTCGTAGTCTTTAGAAAACAAGTTGTTGTTGTTGTTGTTGTTTTCCTTTTGGACCCATTGACTTTGACTCAGCTAAGAACCGCGACATGCAAACGTGCTCCGATGCAAGCTTGAAGCACACCATTTCCTTGGCTACTGGCTCTCGTGTTTGCAAGCTCATGGAGAGCCTCGGATTTTTAATTCAAAGGCAATGGGTGGGGTCTGTTGGCATTGAATTAGGTTGCCTTGTTAGTTGACCAAGGGATGGACAATGATTGATTTGACCAATGGTGTGCTTCGCCTTTTTGCATTGAAGGAAGACTTTGCACCAAAACCTCCAACAAGAATGCCTTGAGTTCATCAACGCCATGGGGGAAGATGAAGAACATCAAGAAATGCGAGAGTTCCATGCCGCTCTTTTGTTTGGACAGATGCGGGCTTTGTGGGAGATGTCTGTTCTCTACAATGCATTTCCATGGTGTGTCGTTGCTGCAATGGACAGTCGACATGTCGAGCCCCTCCTTGCGACCATGAAGAAAGTCTGGAAGTTTGTCACAACAGAGATTGACAATGTCCCAATGACACACCCGCTGGGCAGAGCATTCTCTTTTACACGGTATCAGGCCTTCAGAGATGTCTTCACAAAAGCAGAGCAACTTGCTGGATGATGTATGCATGCATTGTCAGTACAGGTTTTATTTACCAAGCAGTAGTTGAAGTTCTTTGATTCATAGAATCATTTTAACTTTATTTCCTCTTGCAGGGACTACTTGCTTCTAACTAGGGGTTTGGAGATCTTGGAAACTAAAGATTGAGGTAGGCCGCAGTCCAAGCCTTCTTGTTTTGCAGTGAGGCATTTTGATTTTGATCCTGGGCGATTTCAATCAGCATCCGCTGCTGGATTTCGAAATGTGATCAAGAGTGTGGCCGGCATGACGAACTCAAAACCAGATGCGTTGCTCACATCATTACCAAGCGAGCTGGCTTTCAATGATCTCAGGGATGCTTCCAAAAGATCCAGAAAGGCCGCACAAGCAAGCCCACAGGACTTACACACAGTGGCAGCAAAGAGCAGCACACGTCGAAACATGGGTTGCTCCATCATCGATGTCATGGACTCTGACTGGGCCCAGCCATTGTCAGCCAAGGCCATCAAAACTGCCGTGTTCAGTGGCCTACGCCAAAGCGATGTGAGCCTTGGAGTGTCAGCAGATGGACTGACTCGTCGACGTGTGAATCACCATTTGACAAAGCCACACATCCTGACCCAAAGACTTGAAATGTTCGAGGCATTGCTGGATGTGTTTTTGGCAAAGGAGGACCAGGATGAGGATGAGAGATCCAAAGCAGTCATGGATGCATTTCAGAAGGGCTGGGTGTCGGAGCTTGTGCCTGTGTTCTGGTGCGTTGGATTCTTGGACGAAGAACACCGCATTAGCAAGACCTGTCCCATCGTCATCCGAGCAGGGCCCCACCACTTGCTGTGCATGTGGTTGAAGCCTATTTGCCTTGGTGCTTACACTTTGCAGCATGGAAAGGACACCAAGCCCTTCAGGTTGTTGGTGGACAACTTCCAGAACCTCAAGGTTTGCGAAGCTAGACCAGCTGTTTGGTCGGACAACTCTTTGGTATGGAAACTTGGAAACTGGGTGGAGTTGAAGGAGCACCTCGCAGACTTTGGCATGCTGACCATCACACAAGCCCTTCTATCCAAAGTGTGCAGTACTTTGCGCTTGAAAAACCACAGCAAGCTCAATCACAAACACCGTGTTGAGCTTTACTTGAAGCACCTTGGTCGAAGCGAGGAGTTCATCGAGTCAATCTTGCAAGCTCTACCAGACCCAAAGCCAAGGAAGAAGAAAGCAGAAGCAGACAATCCAGAAGAGGACCAGCATGCTTGTTGATTGTCAAATGTGTTCTGTCATTGGTTGAAACAGTTACAAAGGCAACACCCGTTTTGAAAGTTGGATACCTTATCATTAGTAATTGGTGACAATAGTTATTGAATACTAATGTTACTGGGTGGCTCAGGATGATGAGGTCCTTGGAGAAGAAGATGGGTCAGACGAGGATTTGTTGGGCAACTCTGCCAACGACAGTGGAGCAGAAGAGATGATGGAGCTGTTGCAGGTACCAGAGACAGTTGATGAAGACAAGGGGCAGAGCATTGCAGAAGAACAGACAGAAGACAAGCAGGACCATGAATCGAAAAACGCAGATGTCAAAATGAGTGGTGATGAAGATGCAACTCGAAAGGCTGGGTTTGAAAAAGTGTTGGCTTAGTGTTGCAGAGTTTGCAGGTAGATTTGTGTGCGTTCCTCACTTTTCCCACTCATGACAATTGTTTGCTCACCTTTCCCAAAAACAACTCCACTACAGTTCAAGGTTTGATGTTGTAACTCAATCAGTGAATTTGCCAGCAGGTGCGGGAGGATGGTCCTCACCAGCCTGCCGGCATTGGATTGAACCGTGGGAAATTTGACAGCTCAGATTTACCACCAGGATGTTCGGCAAATTTTGGTGATCCAAAGTCAGCATCACCATTTATCCAGATCCATCTTCCTCAAGGGATGAAATGCAATGGCAGAAAGTCAAGGTCAGTTAGCTTCTCAGATGGTTCCATTCTTGGTTCACGCGGCACAGGGCGCAGCAAAGATGCTGCAATTCGCAGTGCTTTGGCGTGGTCCTGGGAGTGGTTCCATGGACTAACTGTTTCAGAGCAAGCAGCTGTGAGAGCTGCAGCTGCTGGGTCTGTTGAAAGACAGGCCAAGCGACAACGTGTGGACCAGAATGGTTCCAGCTGAGCATCACAACGTGGGGCGTTGTGGAAAAAAAACAAAACCTGCAGTGACCTGTTTGGGTGGTTTATGAATGGTGGCAGGAGGGGCAACCATTGGAGTAAACAGACAGAACACTTGATGTTGCCTGATTTTGTTTTTAGTAAGTTTTTGTGCAAAACGGCTAGAAGTAGGATTAGCTATTGGGAATGCGGGATTCTGCGTTAGAATAACCTATACTTGGTGGTGTCTCAAAATGTGGGGTACCCCTAAATCTCTCTCCATCGCCATGCCGAAGGTTCAGCTAAGGCTAAGGCAAGGTAGGGTGACTGCCACATCTAGAGCGACTCACCACGGCCGCGCACCTGGAGCCGGCAGCTCAGCTCCAGCAAGCGCGTGTGGCTTGCCACGAAGCGCTGAACCCAAGCGATGTCTACGGCCTCACCTGGGATGGTCGAAGCGCTCGGTGGTTGACAAACCAGCGGGGGGAAAAGGGATGGTTTTCCTGAGTTTTCTAAAAAAAATCAATGGTTTTCCTGAGTTTTCAAGCGTTTGCATCATTCATCATCATTCATATAGTCATTCGGAAATTTTCATTAAGGGTTGAAACCATGATAAACAACGATGCTTGATGGCTCATGGCTTCAAACCTTCTGAAACCTAATGGATAATGATACCTAATGATTGCTGATTGATGGTTGATGGTTAAAGTTAATGGTTGCATATGATGGTTAGAGTTAATTGTTGATGGTTATAATGACACTTCATGAACAAATATGGCCCAAGACTAAGCTAAGCTTAGAAATGGTAGTTAAGCTGGTGATGTCTTAAGATGGGAACCCCCCAAAATGGTGAGAGTTGAGGAATAAGACAATTGTAAATAACAAAGGAAGGTTTGGGGTCCTGCAGAGGAACACCTAAATGGTGGATTTTCGACGCAACCAGGTGACCAAAGTTGACACCGAGCGACCGCCAGGACCGCTCAAAGGGATCACACCCATCAACACGTTGGTGGCTGGGGATGGGTCATAAACAACCCAAGCCAAACAATCAAAAACCAACATATAGCAACTTACTAGCGATTCCCATCATTTTTTCAGGAACTAGCCAGTAAATATCCATCAATGTCAACTTACATCCATGAAACATCAGCTGTTCCACCGGCTTGGGTGGTAGGCGACCTCCCAGCTGAAGCTGCGCGTGCCTTCGCCGGTCTCGAGGTTTTTCGCCAAGACTTGAAGTCGGTGCCGTAAGGCTATGGCCTCGACACAGCAGGCAGGTCATCTCTGAGCTCCTCAGCAACCATGGCAACATCTTAACATTAACCATGGTAGGCTCATGGATGTTCATGGTAGGTTTATTGACCTCGGCGACACAGAAATCACCTGAGCTGGTTTTGGTGGCCCCCGTTCTTTTTGGTTTGGAAATGTCAAACACCAGACACCAGGATCAATAAAGCATTCAGGGGTGAAGCAGTTGCTCGGCATTGCTTGGCTTCACATCAGGATGCAACATTATCAATTTCAGGAATCTCAGTGTCTGCTACTTGTTCATGTCTCCCTGACTCATTTCTGAACAGGTCAGCTTGATTTGAGTTTCATCATTTGGCATATGTTTTGATTGTGGGAAACTACCAGCTGAAGTTCTGCTGTTTTTGTGAAACTTGACTTTCATGAATAGACTGCGATGAAGTGAGGAACTCACAGTTGGGATTGTGAACCGGCATCAATGATACCTGTCAGAATTGTCGAATACAAATCTGAACCCTTCTGGGGAGGTAGAAGCGATCCAAATTTCCATGAGGTTTATCAACCAAAAAGAACATATGGACGGCAGGTGTGACCCCTGAGTCATTCCAGGCTCGCAGCTAGGACAACTCGAATCTTCGCAGTGAATTCATATAATTGTGGCCAGTGATCCACGCATGATAAGTTTCCCTCCATTCATCACACAATTGGCTGATCTTCGTGGGTCAAAACATGTCAAAACTCTGCTAACCTGGTGGGCATCCGCAAACGACCAAGTTCACCGAGCCATTTGCCACACAAACTCACGGGAATTCCCATTAGCCAGGCGGCTGTTCCTCTCTCTCTCTCTCCGGTTGTTCCTATCTATTATGATATTGTGTTCGGACTAAACCATCAGTTTTTGTTGAACCATCATGAAGTGCCACTACCCTCCACAGTTCTAGCAAGCATGAAGGATCGTGAGCCCACCGTTCTAACAAATCCAATACCCAAAAAAAAAATCACAGCATGGCCAACTCACCATGCCCATACTGCACCGGCACACTTCAACGTGCATCAACCATTAACCATGAACCAATCAGCATGATGTCAACAAACATGATCAACACTTACTTCTCAACCCTTAATCTGATCTTCACCAATCACCAATCTTCACCCATGTTCACCCATCTTCACCAACATCTTCACCAAAATCATCACCAACATCATCACCAAAATCTTCCCCATTCACATCCATTCGCTATGATTAACCATGATCAACCACCTCATCACAACCCATCCCATGACCACTCTTGCAGGCGCCTCCGCATGTTGGGCGGTCCACAAGGTGGGCTGTGCTTCCGCGCGCAGCGCCGAGGCCAGGATGCTGGGCTCGCGCATCACCGAGGGGGGCGACTTCAGCAGCTGCCAAATGGCCGTCGGCCGTCAGGGCCTCCTGCCCCGGGGGGGGGCCCCCCCCCCCCCCCGCCACATGGCCGGCGGCGGTCAGGTCCTCCTGCCACGGTGGCGGCCCCCAGGGGTTGGGACCCCCGTGGGTCCTCAACGGATGTGGCGCCAAACGGATGAGATCCACCACTGAGCTGAGTTTGGGGTCTTCCATCATCCCATGTTACCAAGCATCTTTGGGGACGAGTAGGGAACCCCCCAACTGGTGGTTGATCAACCCATGAAACCACCGTCAACGAGTGGTAATCCAATGGAGAAATGATCATTGCAATGGTGATGTTGATTCATGACCAACTGCTTCTCAACACACAACATGCATGTGCTAGCTATGATCAAGTTGTTACTTATGTTTACGAAACATTGGTCACGAACCCACATTTGTTATTAACTACCTATTGGCGATCAACCAATGGCGAATCACTATTTCTCGACGGCATGTCTAACCATTTTTTGGATGGGTGCGTCCTGACCCATCCCCACTTATAGAAAAGAGAATCTCACATTAAGAAGGGAAAGCATGCATCCTTGACACCAGCAACCAGTTCTTTCCACTGACCATGATTAACCCATCCTTGTCACGCACTACCAACCATTCAATAAGCAACGAAAAATCAGTACCAAAAATTCAATGATTAAGTAGAAATTGAATGAAATTGAGCCATAACTAAATAAGAAGCATGGCTTAATCCTGAATCAACCATCATTTAAAATCATGCAACTATTAATTGTTTTGGCACTATGATGCCTTCGGCCCGGTGTCCTCTCTCGGCGGCTGGACTGATCTGCGTGGACAACCATGTGCTGGGGCATCGCAGGGACATGCATCCTCTGAGCGTGCATGTAAAAACTTGTGGCTGATGGATTTCTGATGACTGATGGCACTCATGTCTGTGTTGCTTTTACTTGCCATTGTTTTTAGATTAACGTGAGTTCAACTACATGACTTGATGAATACAGTAATGGTCGATCCATTGACGGTCGTTACACTCCCTGTGATCGTTCCCTATGGTTGATGGGCTGACCCATCCTGAACAACCGAGGTGCTTATAGTGCTGGCTAGGGGTCAATGGGCAAATAATAAACCACCCCAAATGGTTTGTGATGGTTTGTGAGTTGGATCCTGATCGGTGATGCGTTCTCAATGGTGAACTGTATGACTGGCTCACCCAAAGCAACTTGCAAGTTGTTCGACCTGAATCAACTTCTGACCCCACCGAAGAATGTGTCTTGACTCTGGTGCTCGCACAGGTTAGCACATGTTTTTGAGTTTCAACGTGTGTCACCATGTAACGACGAACATGACCTGTTCCTCTCAGCGCACCACCCTCGGAGAAGAACCGCAACCCAGGAGACATTTGTTCTCCCCCAACCTCTCGGCAAAGAGTTTTCCATTTTTGTTCGTGCGTTTGGAGGGTCTTTAGCGTTGTTTGAACCAAGTGATCCAGTCGCACAAGCTGAACCTGTCATTTGCCCAAAAGTGACCCACAAGAGTGCCATGCAGACTTTCCTCCGTGTCCGGTAAGATTGGTACCGTGCCCTGAAATGCTGGCCAGGATTTTGCAACATGTCTTTAAAGCCGCAGTTGACCATGATTGATTAACCAACATTGCCAATCAGACTGAACCGCAACAACAAAAAAGATCAAGAACAATCATTAATCACATTGTCCACAAACAGTGTCACGACAGGCACCTTTTTCTCCTTCTTGTACTGGCCGCAGTCCAAAATCAATATCTTAAGACTGCAAGCTACAGCAATTTTGAAAGAATTCTGGATGACACAATCCGTTTGAAAAAATGTTCAGGCTTTGCAAGACTGTGCCGGCAAGTGGCTTTCCTGCTAGGCACACATGTGCTCAAAATAGTAGTGATCTCAAGTGCTTTGGAGTGTGGACTGCTTCTCTTGTGCGAGCAGTGTGCTGCCATCAAAACCTGACCCCTGCACTCTAAGCGAACCCGCGCAAGATTTTAGGAGGCAATCATCCAAATATACGATCACATTCAAAAGTCATGTTCGCAATCGCGAACACAAACTTAACAGTATGTCCGCACATTACCTGGTAAAAGGATTGAATGTGTGCTGTGAAAAGGGTGTCAGCCTGCACTCAAACAGCCGTGTCGGCACTACTAGCATTCGGTGGCAGCAACGGCGCGTAATGTGAAGCGTGCAAAAGCCTTGGCATGCCGATGGCAAAGCGGAACAGGTCGCCTTCGGATTTTGACTTACAGCTGGAATTCTGACCATCGAAAGGCATGTGGCACATCCTGCTACGTAGCGATGCCAATTTGTTTTTCGGAGGCAAGAACAATTTCTGCCGCCAAATGCGGTGGTCAAACCTCCACCGCACCAAGCCTGACACATCCGGAATCATCCAGAAGTGAATCGCGCAGCCAGTAAATGCATGGCAAGGATGCAGCAAACTCACCCAAAAACAGGGTTCACCATGGTTCACCGGTGTACAAAATGACCGTGTTGTGTTGCCGATGGCTTTCCCATCTTCCAATTCGGCTGTTCACAATGCAACAGCCTTGGTACTAACAATGGCATGTCTTCCCCAGTAGCAATGCGATTCAGCGGAAGTGAAAGGCTGCAAATCTCACACGCCAGAAGCCTGAGGGGTCAGAAGTGTCACAGGTACTGGCGCATGACGCCATGCCACATCTGGCACCGAATCTGCTTCGACCTTTTCTGCTCTGCCGGGCAAGGAAATCAAAACTTGGAAACCTCATTCACTCAAAGAAATGTGTCACCTGCACCCTGGAAGCTGCCAAATGCATGAAACGTTGTGACATGAAGCCTGTGGCCTCCGGAGTTTTGGGAGTGATGGGCTGCTACGAGGGTCGGAGAATCTGACACATGTCGGGAGGGAACCCAGAAACGACTATGACTATGCTGGGAAGAATGGACTACATGTGCAATGTTCAATGATAGCATGGTTGGCGCATGGTTGGAACGGAAGGGTGCCTCTTTGGACTGAAACGTCTCGAAATGCGGGCCAACGAAATTGCCGGCACCCTCTCTCTCCATCGCTATCAGGTCACCCTGTCCCAAATAGGCACAGCTGGCCCAATTCCACGATGATCAAATGACTCTACCAAGACTTAATTTCAGATCTAAATTCAGTTTGCAAGTCTGGGAATGCGGCTTTCCAGGTTTCTAGGTGCAGAACCTGGTTGACACAGCTTGGCCCCAAGGAACTTCACCAATTGCTGCCGCCTCCTTGCTTTAAAACGGGAAGGAAGACTGGTAGCGCTGCACTTACGTGAGCCTCCCTATTTCGGTTGGCTGTCCGCAAGGCTCTTAGACGAGGTTTTATCAAGACAATCAAGGCCCGTGATTTCTTTGAAACTGAAAATTGTTTGAGAGACCTCTGGGCCGGGCGGTGTCGAAAGAGATGTTGAAAATGTCGTCACAGTTTCTGCTCCGAAACCACATGACCCACACAGACGGCCTAGACAGCAACAAATACGCAAGCATGAAAATGGCATTTTGGATTCCTCAAAGAGTGGCGTTGGACACCTTTGGACTATCATCGCATGGGCCACTGTCAAAATCCGCATTGGGTGGCTGCTTGACACAAGAATATATGCTTAGCGCGGCATCACTTTCCACAGTAGGGATTGTAGAGCATCGGATGTGTCGCATTTGAGTGTTGAGATTACTCCAGCGGCGACTCAAAAAAACCGAACTCCAAGACACCTCCCAACATCAGAGCTCTGCAAATTTTGTTGGCGACCTATGCGAACTGAAGCCCTGTTCAACCGAGGTCTTAGATGATCCATTTGCAATTCATCATGTTGGGGACAGTTGGGGACACCACTTCTTTTCCAGAAATGAGTCGCACAGTCATTCAAAACATGGCACGGATGCAGCACACTCACCCAGAAAGAGGGCAGGGCTCATCGGTGTACGAAATGAATCAAAATGACAGTGTTGTGTTGCCGGCTGTCCATGGCTTTCCCATCTTCCACTTCGGCAGTTCGTTCACAATGCAACGGCCTTGGTACTAACAACGGCATGTCTTCCCCAGTTGCAATGCGACTCAGCGGAAGTGAAAGGCTGCAAATGGCACCCGCCGAAAGGGGGTATGTGCCGCCAACCCTGCTTCGACATTTCCTGCTCTTCCGCGCAAGGAAGACCAAACTGGAAGAGCAAAACTTGGAAACCTCATTCACTCAAAGTGTGTTCTTTGCAAGCTGCCAAATGCATCAAATGTTGAGACATGAAACCTGTGGCCTCCAGCACTTTGGGCGTGGTGGGTTATGAGGGTCGAAGAATTGGACACACATGTCGGGAGGGCATCAAGAAAGGACTACCGAGCTCTTCATAAAACACAGCCATCCTCAAAAAACAACAAGTGAAAATTGTCAAACCCCAGCGCCTCCTTTTTCAATGTCGGTGGAGTTTTTGTGTCGCTGGCGGCCTTCAAAAAAACAACCATTTATGTTTTGGTTGTGGGCAGTTTTTCCGTCAACATTGCCATCGGGGTGCAGGGATGGTTCATCTCGAATGGCTGTTTTTGTTGAAGAACCCGGTATGATCATGCTGCAAGGAATTGGCTACACCTCCGATGTTCAAGGATGGCACTGGCACAAACATGGTTGGATCAAGAAAGTGCCATTTCGGATTGAAATGTCTCAGAATCAGGGCCATCGAAATTGCCCGAAACCATCTTGAGCCAGCACGCTACCAAAACTTATTTCAGTTCAAACACCAGTTCGCAAGTTTGGGAATGCAGCTTTCAGGGTTTCTAGGTGGCTGACACGGCTGGACCCCAAACAACTTCACCAAGTGCTGCTGCGACTTTCCTTCAAAAGGGGAAGGACGCCTGGTTGCAGTACCCTTATGGAAACCTGGGGGCTGCCTGTTGGCCAGGCTCTGAGATGAAGTTCTATCAGGACAATCCTAGCCAGACATGATTTCTTTGGCCCCGAAAATTGCTTGAAAGACCCCGGGGCCGGGCCGTGTCAAAATAGACTTTTCCTAATCTTCCGACAGCACAAAGTTAATCAGAAGAGATGTTGAAAATGTCCTCACAGTTTCTGGTCCAAAGCCACATGACCCACACAGATGGCCTAGACAGCAACAAATACGCAAACATGAAAATGGCTTTTTGGATTCCTCAAAGACTAGCGTTGGACATCTTTGGACTATCATCGCATGGGCCAGCTCCCAACGTCAGAGCTCTGCAAATTTTGTTTGCGACCTGTGCCAAACGCAGCCCCGTTCAACCGAGGTCTTAGATGCATTTGCATTTCATCATTTTGGGGACAGTTGGAGACAACATTCGTGACATTGTTGAAATGGTTGACATGTAGAGAAAATGCTGAGCTGACCTTGCTTTGAAGAGAAAAGACCAAACATTGCATTGACATGAGGTGCCGGCACGCTCCACAAACAGCAATTAGTGGCACGAGCGTCAATGTGGGTCTGTTACCAGGAGGGCAACCAACACTTCTTCACCTCACCTACATGACCGCGAGTGAGCCACTCCCCGCCGGTTTGAAAGACAGTTCGCAGCTTGGCTACGTGGAGAACGGACGCTGCCGTCACATCGACCTGATCCTTTGAGACACATCCTGGTCTCAACCGGTCAATTCCGGGGCAACAATACAGTATTGCATTCTCTGAAGTTTTGCATTTGGCAAGGTTCTGCAGTGAATTTGTATGGATGCCGGATGTCTTACAATCATTTCATGTTTACATGCACCGTAGAAAAATGGAAATGCCTTCACAGCTTCTGGTCCGAAGCCACATCGCCCATGTGGACGGCTGAGAGAGCCTACCAATACACCTAGATCTACAAAGGTACCCTCTTTTCTGCTCGAGTCTATTATGATCCACAAAAACACGCGCTTTTGGGGGGAAGTGCTCGAGTTTATCTACATAATAGGCATTCCAACGAGCAATCTTTTCTGCTTAATCCCTCTTTCGTAAAGGTTTTTCTCAAGACGAGCGTTCTTTCATAAAACGATCATCTTTAAGAAAACATTGTTTTTGAGAAATGGAGTCCGGATGGCACCCTTACTTCACGCATCGTCTGTCGGTGAACAGCGGCGCCATTTATCACGGCATATTCCACGACAGCAACGAACAAGTTCCAAGAAATTTCCTGCACATAAACATCCAATGACTAAACGACTTAGGGCACTTCTTTGTGGTCGAGGCACCGTTTCTTACAATGCTGAAATGGTTGGCATGCAAAGAACATGCTGAACTGACCTTGCTTTGAAGAGCAACGACCGAACATCACAATGACATGAAGTATTTGCAAACCCCACAAATTGCAAATAGTGGCACAAACGTTCATGAAGGTCTGTTACCAGGAGGGCAGCCCACATTTCTTCACCTCACCTACATGACCGCAAGTGAACCATGCTCCTCTGGTTTGAAAGACGATTCGTACGTTGGCTACGTGGAGAGCGGACGCTGCCTTCACATCGACCTGATCCTTGAAGACACATTCTGGTCTCATAGCACTGCTCTGCTCAAAAATGAAGTCCGGATGGCATCCTTACTTCACGCATCGTCTGCCGGTGAACAGCGGCGCCATTTATCACGGCATATTCCACGACAGCAACGAACAAGTTCCAAGAAATTTCCTGCACATAAACATCCAATGACTAAACGACTTAGGGCACTTCTTTGTGGTAGAGGCACCGTTTCTTACAATGCTGAAATGGTTGGCATGCAAAGAACATGCTGAACTGACCTTGCTTTGAAGAGCAACGACCGAACGTCGCATTGACATGAAGTATTTGCAAGCCCCACAAACTGCAAATAGTGGCACAAACGTTCATGAAGGTCTGTTACCAGGAGGGCAGCCCACATTTCTTCACCTCACCTACATGACCGCAAGTGAACCATGCTCCTCTGGTTTGAAAGACGATTCGTACGTTGGCTAAGTGGAGAACGGACGCTGCCTTCACATCGACCTGATCCTTGAAGACACATTCCGGTCTCATAGCACTGCTCTGCTCAAAAATGAAGTCCGGATGGCACCCTTACTTCACGCATCGTCTGTCGGTGAACAGCGGCGCCATTTATCACGGCATATTCCACGACAGCAACGAACAAGTTCCAAGAAATTTCCTGCACATAAACATCCAATGACTAAACGACTTAGGGCACTTCTTTGTGGTCGAGGCACCGTTTCTTACAATGCTGAAATGGTTGGCATGCAAAGAACATGCTGAACTGACCTTGCTTTGAAGAGCAACGACCGAACATCGCAATGACATGAAGTATTTGCAAACCCCACAAACTGCAAATAGTGGCACAAACGTTCATGAAGGTCTGTTACCAGGAGGGCAGCCCACATTTCTTCACCTCACCTACATGACTGCCGGCGAGTTCAAAACTGTTGTGTTGCTTTGGGTTCACTCACAGTGGTTTTGCCCAGACAGCGATATGCCGCAATTGAAGCCATATTGGCAAACCAATAAGGCGCACAACAGGACCACTTTTGTGCACACGAGCGCACTTACAAAATGTGTGCATCAGAGGGGGCTATCTGCTCCGGGCATTTTTTGACCAATGGAGCATTTTATTTGGAAATGAGCTATTTTAATTTCGAGCAGAAAAATGCCCTTTGGAATGTCCAGGTAGGTTCTTTTTGAACATTTGGACTTTGGTAAAAAATTGTGCATGTTCTGAGATTGGGCTCGTTGTTGCACAGAGTTTCGGCGGCAAAAAAACGCAGAACTGGCGTTGGCACACGACGTCATCCTGTGTGATGAAAGCTGCTCGTTTGATAAACTCATGTTCAAGAAAGTGAATCTATAAATATAGAAATTAGAAAATCAAAAGGTACATGTGCAGAAAAGAACCCTCGTGTGAAGTTCCAGGCACAAGTAAGTATGAAAACATCAGTTTGGAGTTTGGAGTCCTCAAAATGTAGTTTTTGAACTATCATCGCTTGGGTAGCTGTAAAAATCTACTCTGCGTGGCTCATTGTCATGGGACATCATGGGACCGTGCTTAGCGTGGCGTCGCTTACCACAGCAGGGAGTGCAGAACAGGGGATGTGTATGGATGTGTTGCATTTGAGTGCTGAAGTTACTCCAGCGGCAACTCAAAAAAACCGAACTCCAACACCGTTGCAGCATCCGTGGCTCAGTTCTCAACATCAGAGCTGCGCCTTCTTTCTCACTGAAAAGCGCACCTGTGCGAAATGCAAACCTGTGCGTTTCGCGACTAGATGCCCTCGCTCCACTTGGAAATGTCTTCTGCTAGCATCTCAAAGTGCTGCTCCTCAAAGCTCCTGTGCCAAATCTAAAACCCGATAGCGCAATTCCGAAACGAATATTGCCGCCGATGGCCGGTGAATTCTCAAGGGCTTGGTCTGCCCTGAGGTCACCAAAATTGTAGGTGACAGAATCAAGCCGAAATGGTTTCGTTTTCCCTAGGCATTTGTGCCAAGCAAAATGCCATCATTGCAGCTATCCTTCGGGAAGAATTTCATGCGCAGAAACCGGTGATGGTGGCGGTGCGTGATTCACTCTGCAATGTCTTGCTTCCAGAAGTTCAAACGCGCCAGCAGTACTCCACTAGATTTAGGCTAAAAAATCTGAATGAACAATTGTATGTGGACTCACTGCTGCTATCCCGCACCGATGCGGCGAGGGGTGCAAGAAAGGACTAGGCCGTGAGGAACCGGCTAAATTTGCAATGTTCAATGCTAACATATTCCACCAGGGATACTTGGTCGCGATGGCATCTCCACAGCTTTTGAGTGAATGCCGAAGAACCACAGGGCGAAGGGAACCAAGACAACGAATTCGAGAGGAACTACGCTGCCATATGCCGCAAGGAAAGCGTCTAGTCACCGCTGCAAGACTGAAGCTGGCCTTGGCAATCTCACATGCTATACAACAACAAAATCACACCATTGTGTAGCAATTGCCTGCAGGGCGAATGCCTGCAAGAATTAAATAGCCCTTTCTGTGGCGGAACCAAGAGCTTCATTACAAACAATTGCTTGAAAACTGCTTCTGGTTTGAACCTGAAGTGGAAGAGCCATCGGCATTTGTATCACTTGTGGCTGAATCGATGCGGGAAACAATGTTAAAAACTCATGGAAAATCAAACACGGCATTGCACGGTTGACAAGTCTATAACTGCGCAACGGCAGTCCCAGACTGGACAAAGAAAATGTCAGAACAGCTTGGAGATCTCCATGTAGCTTGTCTTGAGCAATCGGGACTGAGGATCCACACCAATGCGACTGACTCACATTGCAATTCATAAACAATGTCCCATCTGCCCAAACGAAGATAAGTGCACTTGCATAGAATGAACCACAGCGTTGCCATTGCCTATAGATCCACTTGATCATCTGCGATTGGAGTTACTTCCTTGTGAAATTAGCGAGCACTGCTTCCAGAGTCACATCACCATGGATTTGCAGGATCTTGCCCTGGCCCATTTTTCACAGGAGAACGTACAAAAGCCTGAAGAGCAATGAGTGACGATTTCTGTGACCTTGGTGCAACTCCCACAGTCTCAAACCGGACCAAGCAGATGTCGGGACGGCTAGGAAAGCTCCACGTAGTTTGTCTTGAGCAATCGGGACTGCGGATCCACACCAATACCACTGACTCATATTGCAATTCGATAGCAACGTCCTACCTGCCCAGACTGAAATACCTGCAGTGGAATGGAATGAACCACAGCGTTGCCATTGCCTATAGATCCACTTGATCATCTGCCATTGGAATTACTTCCTTGTAATATTAGCGAACACAGCTTCCCGAGTCACATCACCATGGATTTGCAAGATCCTGCCAGAAAGTGAGGTCGCACAAAAGCCTGAAGAGCAATGAGTGACGATTTCTGTGACCTTGGTAGCACATCACATCACCCTGCCAACAAGATTTGGATTTGCCCCAGCATCGCCATCTGGGTCGGACCCCAGCATGTGCCGCTGCATTTCCAGCAAACTGACACACCCAGATCTGCAAGCTAAGTGCAACAACTTGAGATTCAGAATAGGATCCTGGAATCTTCGGCAACTATTGCCACTCCCAAAGGGGTCATTGCCAATCACATGTGGTCCGGCAATGCGATGCCTGTTCAACTGCGCAAACCTAAGTTCAAACGTGTTCAAACTCCCTGTGCCGGTCGCTCCCATTGCTAGCTGTAGCAAAAAACATTTGTTCTCAGAAACGACGTGAAAGACATTGAAAGGCTCATTCAGCTTGGGGCCGGCCTTCTGGCGTGATGGTTTACCATGGTTTACAGGTAGTTCGGAAATTTGTCCAAAAACTGTCTTGCTGCAAAACGCACCACCTGCAGGGTTTCAGAATCCTCGGGTGATGGACGGGATGAGGAGCACGCGCTACGACATGTAGAGTCTTCCAGGAAATGTGCCCTGAAGAAATGGAGCTTTTGCTGTCGCTGTGTTAGGGCCTCTCCCGCGCAGAAATTGCTACGATTACTGGTGCTAGCGTTGTGCTAGAGCGGTGCCAGCGCTGCTTGCTGCATTTAGCTGGGAGGGCCCCTCGCATCCTCACAAGATCTCAGAAGATAAGATAAGAGGTAAAACAAGCAGCAGCACTGCAATCAATGCCGTTTTGTACAAAGTCCTTGGCCAAGCCTTTTGGCAGCATGCCATGTGCTTTGTGCTGGGGACGGGGCAAGCACGACGAGACATGTCCTCACAGACTAGTTATCAGCTCACCATTTGAGGGAGTGAGAAAACCCCATATTAAATCTGATGACACTCTTTCGACCTTATGGTGTTTTTTATTCCTTATCGTTTTACAGTAGCCTGCATGTAACATGATACCGAACCACATTCGCAGCAGAACCACAAGAAACAATGTGGCCTGCCAAAAAAGATACTTTATTTGTGCTTACTCTGTCTCTACGTGCTATACGTTGGGGTGTTCCGGTCCTTCCCACTGCTGAACAAATAGCGGTGTCACTGCCGAGAGCCAGTAGAATTCACACGAATATAGGGACTGATGTGGAGAGTCTAATTTTGAAAAAACTCCTTGTCGTTTTGGTTATCGTTTTGTTATCGGTTGGGACCCGTATGCCATCTGAAAAGCTGCTGGCATCATTCAAGCAATGATGAGCCTGTTATCGTTTTGTTTTACTCCTTATCGTTTTACAGCGAATGCAAGCCGGCTTGAAAAAAAGGAGCATGTCCTTACTAAATTGAACTGACGCGGGTTTTTGCACAACCTCACTTGACATTCGATCTATCAAATCAGTCGACTCGGTCGACTCCTTAGACGGCTCTTCAAGTTCCAAGTCAAATGGCAGAAGCGATCAGCAGAATGGGATGCCGTGGCAAACTGGAATGAACGGAAAACTTCAAGATCTCCGTCTAAGCTATGAGAGCATCATCTCTGGGCCCACAGGTACTGCCACAGCCTGTGCAGCCACACCTGGGAGAAATGGCGACTTGAGGGTCATCGCCACAGCCTGTTCCAATCCCATCTTGCCAAGTGGCTTTGCAAAGCAGGAATACGCAGCATCTTTGGCATTGAACTCTGGCACCAAATGCTTCAGCTTAGCTGGAGCCATCGCCAAATCAAATGTCAAAATGCATTGATTTACGGCACTCCTGCCGAAGACAAACACACATTCACGCACAATCGCGCTCATCGTTGGAAACAAATCTGTATACGTTGAAGGCGTGCAAAAATGCTTCCAGCTGATCGACACTGAGTGATGCAAATCAAAGTGTCAAAAGAGGGAAAGGTAGCAAATCGCAGCGCAGCATGGCTCGTCTGCACTCATCAAATCACAACTCAACAAAACGACAATCCAAAAATGGGCAGTTCCTTTGCTGCTTTTACACTTCGCGTCCGCAAGCACACGCATCTTACCACTTCGGAAAGCTGACAAAAACAATTCATATTTTGGCACAATGCTAGGCTGCATCAATGGAAACCGAAAAAAAGAAAGAAAACGAAAAGTGCGAATCTCTTTCCGTCCTTCCCTTGGTGGCATGTGCCGCTGCATTTCCAGCAAACTGACACACCCAGATCTGCAAGCTAAGTGCAACAACTTGAGATTCAGAATAGGATCCTGGAATCTTCGGCAACTATTGCCACTCCCAAAGGGGTCATTGCCAATCACATGTGGTCCGGCAATGCGATGCCTGTTCAACTGCGCAAACCTAAGTTCAAACGTGTTCAAACTCCCTGTGCCGGTCGCTCCCATTGCTAGCTGTAGCAAAAAACATTTGTTCTCAGAAACGACGTGAAAGACATTGAAAGGCTCATTCAGCTTGGGGCCGGCCTTCTGGCGTGATGGTTTACCATGGTTTACAGGTAGTTCGGAAATTTGTCCAAAAACTGTCTTGCTGCAAAACGCACCACCTGCAGGGTTTCAGAATCCTCGGGTGCTGAACTGGATGAGGAGCACGTGCTATGACCTGTAGAGTCTTCCGGGAAATGTACCCTGAGCAACAAGAAATGGAGTTTCCTTTACTGCAGTCCTGGAACCCCTGCCAAAGTATGGCAAGTCCCACGGAAATGGTTGCCAGTCACAAGTGACCAGGGCATTTTGTGTTTTCCAAACGGTTTCGTATGGCTACTCACATTGGGCTCTGACATGCCTTGAATGTAGATGCTCTCTGGTTTGAGCTCCTGGGGGTGCAGGAAAACAGCAAAAGAACCAATGCTGCTGATCTTTTTCCCCTTTGCTAGTGCAAAACCAGTTCAACCATGGAATCACTCCACAAACAGTCACGTCGCAAGTAGAAAAGTCTGACAAGAAAAGTTGGGGCAAAGCACCTGCAGGTCTCAGAAAAGACCCCATCAAAGTCTGGGAGCCGCATGTGCCAAGGTTTAAAAAAGAGTCACACTTGGGGAAGTTGGCGCTCAGAAAGCCAATTCCCACACACGGAAAAAGCACCTGCTTCATCTGCTTTCTCATTGGCAGAAGCAGGGCACAAGAACGAAATAAGGCTTACGTGACTCAACACTTTTCACATTTGATCTATCAAATCTATCCCCCTCGTCTTTCCTGGACAAGCCTACACCAACGCAGGAGAGAAAGTCTTCAAACTACTGGTGCCATCGCTCTTGTGTTGATCTAGCGTGGTGCTAGCTTTGTGCTAGTGCGGTGCTAGCACTGCACTAGCGCTTATAATTTTCCCGTTGTGTTGCATTTTGTTGGGAGGGCCCCTCGCATCCTCACAAGACCTCAGAAGGAAAGATAAGAGGTCAAACAAGCAGCAGCACCGCAATTAATGCCGTTTTGTACAAAGTCCTTGGCCAAGCCTTTTGGCAGCATGCCATGTGCTTTGTGCTGGGGACGGGGCAAGCACGACGAGACATGTCCTCACAGACTAGTTACCAGCTCACCACTTGACATTCGATCTATCAAATCTGTCGACTCGGTCGACTCCTTGGACGGCTCTTCAAGTTCCAAGTCAAATGGTTGAAACGATCAGCAGAATGGGATGCCGTGGCAAACTGGAACGAACGGAAAACTTCAAGATCTCCGTCTAAGCTATGAGAGCATCATCTCTGGGCCCACAGGTACTGCCACAGCCTGTGCAGCCACACCTAGGAGAAATCACGACTTGAGGGCCATCGCCACAGCCTGTTCCAATCCCATCGTGCCAAGTGGCTTTGCAAAGCAGGAACACACAGCATCTTTGGCATTGAACTCTGGCACCAAATGCTTCAGCTTAGCTGGAGCCATCGCCAAATCAAATGTCAAAATGCATCGATTTACGGCACTCCTGCCGAAGACAAACACACATTCACGCGCAATTGCGCTCATCGTTGGAAACAAATCTGTATACGTTGAAGGCGTGCAAAAATGCTTCGAGCTGATCGATGCTGAGTAATCGAAGTGTCTAAAGAGGGAAAGGTAGCAAATCACAGCGCAGCATGGCTCGTCTGCACTCATCAAATCACAACTCAACAAAACGACAATCCAAAAGTGGGCAGTTCCTTTGCTGCTTTTACACTTCGCGTCCGCAAGCACACGCATCTTACCAATCCGGAAAGCTGACAAAGACAATGCATATTTTTGCAAACTGCCTGAGTAATGCTAGGCTGCATCAATGAAAACCCAAAAAAAGAAAGAAAACAAAAAGTGCGAATCTCTTTCCGTCCTTCCCTTGGTGGCATGTGCCGCTGCATTTCCAGCAAACCGACACACCCAGATCTGCAAGCTAAGTGCAACAACTTGAGATTCAGAATGGGATCCTGGAATCTTCGGCAACTATTGCCACTCCCAAAAGGGTCATTGCCAATCACATGTGGCCCGGAAATGCGATGCCTGTTCAGCTGCGCAAACCTAAGTTCAAACGTGTTCAAACTCCCTGTGCCGGTCGCTCCCATTGCTAGCTGTAGCAAAAAACATTTGTTCTCAGAAACGACGTGAAAGACATTGAAAGGCTCATTCAGCTTGGGGGCCGGCCTTCTGGCGTGATGGTTTACCATGGTTTACCGGTAGTTTGGAAATTTGTCCAAAAACTGTGTTAGGGCCTGTCCCTCGCGGAAATTGCAAGTCCATTGTTGAATAAAATGGTATGATTACTGGTGCTAGCGTCGTGCTAGCGCGGTGCCAGCGCTGCTTGCTGCATTTAGCTGGGAGGCCCCTCGCATCCTCACAAGACCTCAGAAGGAAAGATAAGAGGTAAAACAAGCAGCAGCACTGCAATTAATGCCGTTTTGTACAAAGTCCCTGGCCAAGCCTTTTGGCAGCATGCCATGTGCTTTGTGCTGGGGACGGGGCAAGCACGACGAGACATGTCCTCACAGACTAGTTATCAGCTCACCACTTGACATTCGATCTATCAAATCAGTCGACTCGGTCGACTTCTTGGACGGCTCTTCCACTTCCAAGTCAAATGGCAGAAACGATCAGCAGAATGGGACGTTCTGGCAAACTGGAATGAACGGAAAGCTTCAAGATCTCATGGATCCCACCGTGCCAAGTGGCTTTGCACAGCAGGAACACACAGCATCTTCGGCATTGATCCCTTGCAGCAAATGCGTCAGCTTAGCTGGAGCCATCGCCAAGACAACTGTTGAATGTATCAATTTACCGTATCCGGCCGAGGAAAAACACCTTCACGCGCAAGCGAGCACATTGTTGCGAACAAGCTGCAAATGTTGAGGGCATCCAAAAAAATCAAAGAGGAGAGTGTGTCGCCACTTCACGATGCAAACATGCAAACCCGTCTAGAACCGGAAAGGTATCAAATCACATGGCCACAATGCTCATCTGCATCGAATCCATTCCGCTACCCAACACAACGGGAATCAGTCCCACAAAGATGGTTGCCAGTCACAAGTGACCAGGGCACTTTGTGTTTTCCAAACGGTTTCGCATGGCTACTCACATTGGGCTCTGACATGCCTTGAATGTAGATGCTCTCTGGTTTGAGCTCCTGGGGGTGCAGGAAAACAGCAAAAGAACCAATGCTGCTGATCTTTTTCCCCTTTGCCAGTGCAAAACCAGTTCAACCATGGAATCACTCCACAAACAGTCACGTCGCAAGTAGAAAAGTCTGACAAGAAAAGTTGGGGCAAAGCACCTGCAGGTCTCAGAAAAGACCCCATCAAAGTCTGGGAGCCACATATGCCAAGGTTTAAAAAAGAGTCACACTTGGGGAAGTTGGCGCTCAGAAAGCCAATTCCCACACACGGAAAAAGCACCTGCTTCATCTGCTTTCTCATTGGCAGAAGCAGGGCACAAAAACGAAATAAGGCTTACGTGACTCAACACTTTTCACATTTGATCTATCAAATCTATCCCCCTCGTCTTTCCTGGACAAGCCTACACCAACGCAGGAGAGAAAGTCTTCAAACTACTGGTGCCATCGCTCTTGTGTTGATCTAGCGTGGTGCTAGCTTTGTGCTAGTGCGGTGCTAGCACTGCACTAGCGCTTATGATTTTCCCGTTGTGTTGCATTTTGTTGGGAGGGCCCCTCGCATCCTCACAAGACCTCAGAAGGAAAGATAAGAGGTAAAACAAGCAGCAGCACCGCAATTAATACCGTTTTGTACAAAGTCCTTGGCCAAGCCTTTTGGCAGCATGCCATGTGCTTTGTGCTGGGGACGGGGCAAGCACGACGAGACATGTCCTCACAGACTAGTTATCAGCTCACCACTTGACATTCGATCTATCAAATCAGTCGACTCGGTCGACTTCTTGGACGGCTCTTCCACTTCCAAGTCAAATGGCAGAAACGATCAGCAGAATGGGACGTTCTGGCAAACTGGAATGAACGGAAAGCTTCAAGATCTCATGGATCCCACCGTGCCAAGTGGCTTTGCACAGCAGGAACACACAGCATCTTCGGCATTGATCCCTTGCAGCAAATGCGTCAGCTTAGCTGGAGCCATCGCCAAGACAACTGTTGAATGTATCAATTTACCGTATCCGGCCGAGGAAAAACACCTTCACGCGCAAGCGAGCACATTGTTGCGAACAAGCTGCAAATGTTGAGGGCGTCCAAAAAAATCAAAGAGGAGAGTGTGTCGCCACTTCACGATGCAAACATGCAAACCCGTCTAGAACCGGAAAGGTATCAAATCACATGGCCACAATGCTCATCTGCATCGAATCCATTCCGCTACCCAACACAACGGGAATCAGTCCCACAAAGATGGTTGCCAGTCACAAGTGACCAGGGCACTTTGTGTTTTCCAAACGGTTTCGCATGGCTACTCACATTGGGCTCTGACATGCCTTGAATGTAGATGCTCTCTGGTTTGAGCTCCTGGGGGTGCAGGAAAACAGCAAAAGAACCAATGCTGCTGATCTTTTTCCCCTTTGCCAGTGCAAAACCAGTTCAACCATGGAATCACTCCACAAACAGTCACGTCGCAAGTAGAAAAGTCTGACAAGAAAAGTTGGGGCAAAGCACCTGCAGGTCTCAGAAAAGACCCCATCAAAGTCTGGGAGCCACATATGCCAAGGTTTAAAAAAGAGTCACACTTGGGGAAGTTGGCGCTCAGAAAGCCAATTCCCAAACACGGAAAAAGCACCTGCTTCATCTGCTTTCTCATTGGCAGAAGCAGGGCGCAAAAACGAAATAAGGCTTACGTGACTGAACACTTTTCACATTCGATTTATCAAATCTATCCCCCTCGTGTTTCCTGGACAAGCCTACACTAACACAGGAGAGAAAGTCTGCAAACTACTGGTGCCATCGCCCTTGTTTTAAGCTCACTTACAAGTTTCAAGCTCTTCTGCTAGGAGCTAGGCTACAGAAGGGCCCAGCATCGCAGAATCTGCAGCAAATCCTGTTGCTATCTCTGTGACCACCGCATGTCACAAGTGCGTGCGAACGAGTATCATAGTTGGATGCTCCAAGCATCAGCTGGTTGCCTCGAGGGGGCTCAAGACGAGTGCGCAAAGGACTGGCAACTCATGAGCGTTCCCCCTATGCTACCAGGATGTGTCAAGAAAGATGATCGTCACTTTGAAAACATTCCTTCACATTCCTCCGTCATGCAAGCTTTCCTGCAAACAAACAGCAAACGCTGAAAGCTTCAACAGGCTCTGAAGTGGAAGCGCGGACGCATTTCACTTGCACAACTGTACTGGTTGCTTTTTGACACACCTAAAACCTCGGTGGCGGCACTTTCCTGCAAGAGTAGCCTCTACCCGTACGGCGGCGTAATTCTAGAGCTGTCGGTGTTTCTTGTTGTCTTTGACGGCAGCTTTTGCCGGTAAGATCAAGGCCTTATGGATCCTTATGGCCATTACTTTTTGAGACCCAAGTAGGTGTATCATCATCACGATTCATCACGCCAGCATGGCTGATGCAATGCGTAGAGCACTTTGTGTTTTCCAGTTTGCTGCTGGTGCCTGGACAGTACCAGGATGATTGCACCGAATTGTTTTCCTTGAAGTGGTTTTGACATGATCGTGATGGGGTCAAATTACAAAATCGGTAGTTAATCCAATTCTTGTATACACTTGTAATCGGTGCTCTCAAATGGAGAGGCGAGTTGATTCAGCAGGTGATGATGCTATGGAACGAGTAGGGAAAACAGAAGGAGAAACAGAAAGGTGTTGGCGTAATTTCCCGTACTTTTGATGCAAGTTCCCATACTTTCGGCGTAAATTTTCGTGCCGGGTTTTTGCGTTCTTTTTTGTAATCGTTCGATATTTTGGCAACCATAAAAATAATGTACCTGTTTGAGCTTCTTTTTGTCTAAGCAAGCAACGAGTTCTGAGACCTGTCCCGGGGTGTGATATCTTGAGACAACAATCTATGAGCCTCGAACAAGTTGCCTTGTGCCAGCAGCTCTGGACAGACAAGAAAGGACTTCAAGCATGTCTAGTTGGATCAGCAAATACTTGTGCATTTTCACAACTGGGGTTCGGCTGAAGCAACTTCGTTCTCCTCGAACCTGATCCTCTGTAGGAATTCTGGGTGCTCTCGGAGTTTTACCCAACTTTATTACTAATTCAATGTACCTAGAAATGACCAGCCATGTACGTTAGTTTCCCACTCTCAGCTGTTTTGCCGCCATCCCCGCCCAAGTGTGGTTTCTAAGTGCCATCCCTGCGCGAAATCAAGGCGCCAAGCCGGCTGACAAGCTGGGGGCGGGGAATGGCGGTCAAGCTGGTAGATCTACCAGCTTCATCGCATGCCTCTGCAGGTCGCTGCGCGATGGAGCCGTGTGATGATCTTCAAAAACAGGGAAAACAGGCGGAGAATGATTGATTAACAAATAGGTAAACCATTGATTAACATGAATTGCGGCGTTTTTTTGGGCTATTTTGGACATGTTTTGCTTCAAGCAACATTGTTTTCGAGCAATGGCTAAAATTTCAGCCGCAATGGAAAACGACACTTTTTTCGCCTTCCAGGTGAATCTAACCGGAAAATCCCAAAGGAATTCATGTGGCAAAGCCCAAGTCGTATGGTTTCCAGGCTTTGCCAAGGAATTTGTTGGGGAAGAGGAAAGGCCGTTCAAGGGCGTTCGAAGCCATTTTGCAAACCATCATTTTAAGGTACGTTTAGTGATGACGAGGAACAGACGTGAGAAGGAAGACCCGTTCTGAGAAGGAAAAGCCGTTCGAAGTTGGCAATACCTATGGTGTCTGAATTTGCACGATGAATTTATATGGTTCAGGCTTAGCAGGTAGGTAAAGGTTGAGATACATGTTTAAAACTATGTTTCACTTGGAGCTCTCTTGCCCAAGTCAAGCTTAGTGCTTCAACTGCTGGGTCTGGTGCAATGGCGAAGTTGGCAGCTTTCAACATCCGGAATGCGTGGGATCAGATGGGATGCCACATCAGAAAGCGGCACTCCAAAATCCACGCCATCGTGGCTCAGCTCAGCGTGCGCTCCAACAGAACGGAGATCAGAAGCATGGCCTGGAACAACAGGAATTGAACAAAAAATAATAAAAAATATGTCATGTTCATGTTGAGTCAGCCAACTTGCAAACTTCATGAGGTTTCAGGCTGGTTTCATCCACCAACTCACCTTAAGGATCTCCTCCATTCCAATGATTCTCGGTGGACGATAGTTAAACGTGGCAAATGTGATGGTTGATGATCACCGGCAAGCAGCACCGTGAGCTACACCGAGCACTGTCACTTGGCCTCCAATCTCAAAGGCTGACCCTCAGCGCAAAGGTCAACCATCAGTCAATACATCCTTGCTACAGTGTGGGGCCTCCATCCGTCAACCAAAGTTGCTTTGGAAACTAAGCGAGCGACTTGCTGTTCTGAATAAAATATCACTGTGACACTGACTAAGCTTACCACCAGTGGCGGTACGTATATATATGTAACTATCCCGAAACATTGTTTCAGCGAACGCCTTGCACTAAAACAATTGCGAATCTGTGAATGCCAATAACCATCAACCAATGGCAAGCATCATCAACCATCACCGGGCAGTATTGCCAACTACAAATTCCCACAAACCTCATACTCAGGGAAAGTAGGTGAACACATCTGGTGAAAATCCTTCAAGTACGATTTTTGCCTTCTGATCTAAACTTGAAACCATTCTTTCCACAATTTCACACATTCAAAGATTAGGATTAGGATCGGGCATCTGCAAGGTCAAACTATCATAGCTCATCTCCCTTGCACTTCTGTTCAACTCAGCATGCACGCGCCTCACGCTTAGATGTGACCCTAAAATAGTTTGTCCGCTTCAAATCCCTCCGCAGGCCCTTCCAAGGCAACTCACGGCTAAAGCAGGGGCTACAGCAGGCCAACACCAGCACAGAGCTACGTCTGCATGCCACCACCAGCGCAGAGCTACAGCAGCATGCCGACACCACCTGTTACAGCAGGGGGGTCGGCGGCACCCGGGCGTTAGCCCATTCTACGCGTTTCCGAGCTAGTTCAACGCCTGTATCAACGTCTCTTGAACTGGAAAACGGCAACGCATCATAAAACCAAAGACCAGCAAATCACACACTGCAATCACCCGCATCACACGCAAAACAAATGGTCCCAAAATACTCAAAATGGCAGGAGCTGTTCATGTTGATCTCTCCTGTGTCGTTTTGGTTCCTCTAAGCAGGATGGATAGATACACGACGGGGAAAAAAGTTACAAATTGATGCGCATTTGCCTACATGGGCGCGCACCTACAAGAATTACATGTACCTCAGAACATCACAAGCTAACAAAACAAACAAACATATCCATTAAACATGAAATTGAAAGAAATGACACAATCATGATATCATAAAATTGAAAACGTGAATAACTATACAAGTAGCTCAGCACTATCTTGCTACGACCATGGCGGCGTATACCCCATCTTGGACCTCCCGAGGCTCCCACCAGTGTTTCATCCGGGGAGCTTCGGCCTGGCAGAACCACGACTAGAGCGACCAGCGGGGGGTGATGTAGCCATTGGCTCCGCCCGCCCGGCCGCCCGGGAGGCCTATTGTTCCCTGCCTGCCGGTGAGGCTTGTTAGCGTCACTGGACTCCTCGTCCTCCGGCCTCGTGGTCTTTCTCACCACATACCGTGAGCTCCACCATCAGCTCGAGATCCCAGTGAGCACTGTCGGGCCCGAACCGCACACCGTGAACTCCACATCGCTCATTCTATCTGGATATCTTTTGACTTTCTTACCAGCCTTCCATCTGACACATTATCTGCCATTCTGCCTGGCACATCTTCTGACATTCAATCTGGCATTGTCACTGCAGTGCCCGCCAGTATCTGGAGCGCGCGATCCAGAATTCAAGTCAATGTCCAGTTGTGCCCACTGCGATCTGAAGCTCAGGGGACGCATTGAGGCGGAAGATGGAGGAGGAGGCGAGGAGCAGGAGGAACAGGAGGAGAGGAGGAAGAGGAGTTCGGGAAAACCCTCGCTTGGCAGGGAGCGAAAACCAAAAAATATCAGGGAGGGAGGGAGGGACATTTCAAACCACTTCTTTCGAGTGTTCATATTCACAAATCATTCTCACACGCCAACCGTTAAAATTTACAAGAACCCAAAGCAGCCATACATTGGTTTTCATGAAAATCAGTGTTTTTTTGCCAACATTAAATCAACAGCGATCAACCATGAATTATTACCAACTATTCACAATGTCATTAGATAGAAATTACTGTAATTAATCACTACTTAATCCTGAATTCACCTTCCAAATGACCTTTCATTATCATCCTTACTTGATCCTAACTAATCCACGCAACCTCAATAGCCTAAGGCCCTGCCGCCATCAGCCTTCGGCCCGGTGTCCTCTCTCGGGGGCTGAACTGATCTGCGTGGACAACCATGTGCTGAGGTATCGCAGGGACATGTATCCTCTAAGTGCGCTCAATGACTTGTGGCTGACGGATCTCTGATCACTGATGGCACTGATGGCTGTGTTGCTTTACCTGCCATTCTTTCAATTGACCTAATTACATGACTTCGTGAATAATGGTCGTTCCATTGATAGTGGATACACTCCTTCTAGTTCCCTATGATTGATGGGCTGACCCATTCTCGACAACGGATATGCCACGAGTGCACACCAGGCCAGGGGTAAATAATAAACCACCGCAAATGGTTTGTAAATTGGATCTGATCCTGTCACCAGAAATGAAGTCCGACTGTCATTTCTGCCTGCTGCAAATGACTCATTCCTGATCCGTGATGCATTCCCAATGGTGAACTTTTTGACTGGCTAACCCAAACCACTTGTTCCAGTAAGAATGTGCAGGTGCAGCAAGTGCTGGTTAAGGCAACGGTTACGGCGTGAACATGTTGAAGTGAAAATTTGAACTGTATGACTAGCTCACCCAAAGCAACATGCAAGTTGTTCAACGTGAATCAACTTCTGACCCCACCGGAGAATGTGCAAATGTGAACTGAATGACTAGCTCACCCAAAGCAGCTTGCAAGTTGTTCAACCTGAATCAACTTCTGACCCCACCAGAGAATGTGTCTCACTCTGGTGCTCGCACAGGTTGTCCCATGTTTTATGTATCACCATGTGAGCAGGAACATGACCTGTTCCACTGGGCACACCACCCCTGGGAGAAGAATATCAAACTACAGTAGGAGATGTGTGCGAGTGTTCTCCGCAAACCTCTCCGCAAAAACCTTTCCGTTTTTGCTCCTGCGTTTGGTGAGTCACTGGCGTTGTTTGACCAAAATGATTCGCACAAGCTGAACCAGTCAAAAAAACAAGAGTGTCTTGAAAGTAAGAGCCCTCAACACCCAAAGGTGACCAACAAGGGTGTCCCGCAACAGTGTCCTGCAGACTTTCCTTCAAGAGTCTGGTAAGAATGTTACTATGCCCTGAAATGCTGGCCACCAAGTCATAACCTATTATGTAACGGCAGGTGATTTTACCAACATTGCCAACCGGACTGAACCGCAAAAATATCTAGAAGAACAATTCAAAAACAAACACACAGAACATTGTCGACAAACACTGTTACGACAAACGCCTTTTTCTCCTTCTCATATTGGTCGCCGTGGAAAGTCAATATATCTTGAGACTGCAAGCTACTACAACTTTGAGGATGACACAATCCTTTTGATTTTTTGGAAATAGATGCTTGTGCGAGCTTTGCGAGACAGTGCCGGCAAGTGGCTTTCGTGCCAAGTTCCAATGCGCTCAAAGTAGTGATCTCAGGTGCTTTGAACAAACTTTTTTTCTTGTGCGAGCAGTTTGCTGACGTGAAATCCTGACCCCTGCATTCTGAGCGAACCCAAGGCTTTATGAGGCAATCATCCAAATACAGTCACATCCAAATGTCATGCTCGCAATCGCGCAAACAAACCGTCTGTCCACACACTGCCTGGTGGCCAAACAGGAATGTGTGCTGTGAAAAGTCTCCCAACCTGCACTCAAACAGCCGTGTCGGGACTAGTAGCATCCGGTGGCAGCAATCTTGGGTCAGGTGAAGGGTGCAAAAGCCTTGGCATGCCGATGGCAAGCCGGAACAGGTCGCCTTCTGATTTTGACTTACAGCTGGAAGTCTGACCATCGCAAGGCACGTGGCGCATCCTGGTACGTGACGATATCAATGTGTTGTTTGGAGGCCACATCCGTTGCTGCCACCAACGGTGCAAAATGCAGTGGTTTAACCTGAGGCAAACCAACTCTGACACATCCAGAACCATCCAGAAGTGAATCCTGCAGCCATTCAAAGCATGGCGCGAATGCAGCAAACTCACCCACAAACAGGGCGCACGATGGTTGCTTGCAAGGATACGACCCTGTTGCAGGCTTTCCGATCTTGGGGCAGTTCCTTTGCAAGGACTTACTTGGGATCATTGGGGATTAACAACGACATGTCTTCCCAAGTTGCAACGCAAAGGCGAAAGGCTGCAGAGTGCATCAACGGCATCCAAGTTCCAGAGGTCTGGCAGCACAGGGCGGTACCGACCCATGACACCATAGTCAGCATGCCACGCATGCGAAGGAATCTGCGTCTACATTTTCCGCTTTGCTGCCGGGCAAGGAAGTCCAAACTTGGACATCTCAGTGACTCAAAGACTTGTGTCACTTGCACTCACGGCTGCAAGGCAACTGCGTCAAACCTCACGAAATGAAACCTGTAGCCTCCATCTCTCTGGGTGTTGCTGCTTGGGAGTGATGCACTATGAAGGTCTGAGAATTTCACACCGATGCCGTGACCAAGAACGCCACGTCCTGCCTTCAAACAGGGAAGAAAAACGACTTGCACTGAAACGAGGGCGGCCAGTTGTTAGAAGCATTTGAAACAAATGCGGGACAAAACCTAGACTTATAGCTGGTTGGTAGCACCAGGGAAAATAGCAAATCTTGGAAACCGCCAAGCAATTAGCAAAGTGACCCAATCAACGGCTACTGATCTTGTGACGAAAGTCCATCCAACATGATCTTGAAAACATTTGAAAACAAACTCATAAACATGTTGGTCACAATTTCTGGTCCGAAGCCACATGGTCCATACGGAGAGCCTAGAGAGCCTACAAGTGCAAATTATGTGTCTTCAAACATCATTTTGGAGTCTTCAAAACATAGTTTTCGGACTATCATCGCATGGGCCCCTGTCAAAATCTATATTGCCTGGCTACTTGTCATGGGAATGTGCTCAGCGCGGCGTCGCTTTCCACAGCAAGGATTGTAGAACATCGGATGTGTGGCATTTGAGTGTTGGGACTTATCCAGTGGCACCTCAACAGCGAAGTCCAACACCCTTGCAGCGTCATCGCCGACCCTCGAGCTCTCAAGTCAACATCAGAGTTGTGCATTTTTCTCAGTGACGCAAAAAAGTGTACCCGCGTGCGAAATGCAAACCTGTGCAACCAAGGTCTTAGATGCCTTCGCTCCACTTGCAGATGTGTTCTAACATCCCTAAGTGCTGCTCCTCAGGCCCCTTTTGAGATCCTTGAAATCCATGTTCAATTCTGGAACAATCCTTCCTGCAAATGCCCGATGAATTCTCATTACTGTAGGCCTGGTCGGCCCCTCAGGTCACACAAATTGAAGGTGACATCATCAAGCCAAAATGTTTCGGTTTTCCCTACGCATTTGTGGCAAATAAGATGCCATCATGCAGCTTCTGTTTTGCAGCTATCCTCCTGCAAGAACTTCATGCGGGAAACGGATGATGGTGGTGGTGGTGGTGGTGGTGGTGGTGGCGGTGGTGCGCGATGATTTAGGAGTTCAAACATCCCAGCAGTGTTCTATGCAGCACAAGAACTTGTCCGTGCACTCAGCGCAGCTGCTACCGATGCAGCGAGTTGGGGACAGTTGGGGACACCGCTGCTGGCACTGCTAAAGTGGAAGGCATGTGGAGAAAACACTGAGCTGACCGTGCCTTGAAGAGCAAATGCCGGACATCGCATTGACATGAGGTATTTGCAAGCTCCACGAACAGCAAGTAGTGGCACGAGCGTTCATGTGATTCATGTGGGTCTGTTACCGGGAGGGCAATGCACATCTCTTCACCTTACCTACATGACCGCAAGCAAGCGATGCTGCACAGGTTTGAAACGCCACCATTTGCAGCCTATCTACGTGAAAAAGGGCCGCTGCCAGTATATAACCTGATCCGTTGACACGTATCCCAGACTCATAGCATGGCTCCGCTCAAAAATGGAGTTCTGGATGGCACCCTTGTTCACCGGTCAACAAAGTCTCCGGCATTTATCACGGCATATTCCACGACAGCAATGAGCAAGTTTCGAGAAATTTCCTGCAAGTAGACATCGCGTAGGTAAACGACTTAGGGCACTTCATTGTGTTGGGGGCGCCATTTCTTATACTGCTGAAATGGCCGGCATGTGGAGAAAACACTGAGCTGACCGTGCCTTGAAGAGCAAATGCCGGACATCGCATTGACATGAGGTATTTGCAAGCTCCACGAACAGCAAGTAGTGGCACGAGCGTTCATGTGATTCATGTGGGTCTGTTACCGGGAGGGCAATGCACATCTCTTCACCATACCTACATGACCGCAAGCAAGCGATGCTGCGCAGATTTGAAACAACCCAATTGAGTCGTTCCAATTCTGTTTTCTTTCCAGAAGCTCAAAGCTGGACCTACATAGGAGCTTGCCATTGCTTTCGTTTTCGACGGCTTTCTGTTTACGGCCAAGCAATGAATAAGCTTACGAACCTCTAGCGGCAAACCCAGGACTCAAGTTCTAGCTAGGGACGTGTGGACTATGGGGGGCATGTTACGTAATGCTCTATCAGCAAAATTGGGAGGAACCACAATGGATCAGGGGTCAGTAAAGGCAACGTTCGCTTACACTAGCTTACGGATTGCTCACGCCGAGCTTACGGCAAAGTCCGGTATCCATTTTCTAGAATGACATCATGGTCCAATTGTGTACAAGTATACAACTTATAACATGCATCAAATGAGTTACATAACCTTACTTGAGCCCGAGCTCTCATGGTCCAACATGGTCCTACCGGGAGGGCACTGCACATCTCTTCACCTTACCTACATGACCGCAAGCAAGCGATGCTGTGCAGGTGTGGAACACCTCATAACACCACCATTTGCAGCGTGTCTACGTGAAGAACGGGCCCAGCCATCACATCGACCTGATCGTTTGCGACAGGTCCAAGTCTCATACTCGTGGTTTCGCCCTGGCAGCGATATTTCAGATACAAACGAGTTAACTTGGGGGAAACAATGCAAGAATTTCCGACTTTTTGCATTTGGCAAAGATCCGTTTTGAAGTTTTACGCATGTCTCACAGTCATTTCATGTTGACATGCATTGGCATGGGGTGGATCCGTGGTCTGTAGCAAAGTCCTCAGGCTAGGCAGGGGCGCAAGGCTCCGCTAAAAATTGAAGTTCTCGATGGCACCCTCACTTCACGCATCGTCTGACGGTGAACGGCGGCACCAGCGTTATAACGGCATATTCCCCGACAGCAATGCTAGACATGCAATGTTAGACATGCAATGCGCCGCAACATTTTCTACCCTTAATTCTGCTGTCAAAACAGCTGTGAACAGCCCAAAATCTGTCACAACGTCCCTGATGACCCCCAATCTATCATAATCCTTAGCGAAGTGCTGAGAATCAACGCGAAAGGCGCCATTTCATCTGGAGCTGTCACATATTATTTCATTGGGTTGGTTGATGGATGCGAAAATCTACGGGAAACCCTTTTTTAACCACCAACTATGGGTGGTTCCTGCAGTAGGCTTTTCCCATCAAACATTTCTGGGCAAAGGTCATGCAGGGCGTCTTTTCAGTATTCACTTTTGAAAACAGCTGACGCGAAGAAGCACCTGTGCTGCAAATGGCAGGGATTTGGATCGCCGACCACGAAATCGCTGCTGGTGCTGCAGCGTTTGGCTGGGTAACACCGGCTACGAAACGATGACCCCAAGTTCAGCCAAAGCTCCAACAACTATACCCAGCAACTGTGCTCTAACCTCGTTTCGTCAACAAAAACTTCTGATTTGAAGCTATAATGTATCCATAGGGAAGAATTTCATGCGAAAAGGGATTGTGGTGATGGTGGTGGAGCGCTATTATTCATGATATCGTTCGGCACTGTCTTGCTTCAAGGAGTTCAAACGCAGCAGCAATGTTCCACTGTTAGATTTAAGCAACAGACCTGCACAAAGATTTGTCTGTGCACCCAGTGCAGCTGTTCTCTCACACCGATGCAGCGAGGAGTGCAAGGAACTATGCTTGGGGGAATTGGCTACGTTTGCAATGTTCAATGATAGCATTGATGGCACATGGTTGGAACAGAAAGGTTCCCCTTTCGATTGAAACGTCTCGAAATGAGGACCAACGAAATCGCCCGCATCCCAGCAAGACTTAATTTCAGTTCTAAATTCAGTTCGCAACTCTGAGAATTCTGTCTTCTAAGGCGCAAAACCTGGCCTTGGCCGGGCCCTAGGGAGTTTCAAGAGCTGCTGCGTCTTTCCTTTAAAACAGGAAGTACGCCTGGTTGCACATGTTGCACTGCACTTGTGGAAACCTCTCGGTGGGGGCTATTTGCCAGGCTCTTCAGACGGGGTTAAATCAGGACAATCGTAGCCAAACATAATCTTTTCGGCCTTGAAAAGTGTTTGAAACACCCTGGGGCCATGACAAAACCACTCATAATTTTGTCACACCGCAAAAGTCATCGAAAGAGATGTTGAAAAAAGACCTAGTTGGTAGTAATTACTATATATGTGATGTTGTCACAGTTTCTGGCGCGAAATCACATGGCTCCTACGGACGGTTCAGAGATACACAAATTTGCAAACATCATTTTGGAGTCTTCAAATCATATAGTTTTCGGACTATCATCGCATGGGCCCCTGTCAAAATCTATATTGCCTGGCTACTTGTCATGGGAATGTGCTCAGCGCGGCGTCGCTTTCCACAGCAAGGATTGTAGAACATCGGATGTGTGGCATTTGAGTGTTGGGACCTATCCAGTGGCACCTCAACGCCGAAATCCAACACCCTTGCAGCGTCATCGCCGACCCTTGAGCTCTCAAGTCAACATCAGAGTTGTGCATTTTTCTCAGTGACGCAAAAAAGCGTACCTGCGTGCGAAATGCAAACCTGTGCAACCAAGGTCTTAGATTCCTTCGCTCCACTTGGACATGTGTTCTAGCTCCACTTGGAAATGTGTTCTTAGATGCCTTCGCTCCTCAAGCCTCTTGCGCAATAATCGAAACCCCAGTCAAATTCCGAAACAAACAATGCTGGTGAAGGCCGATGAATTCTCATAAATGTGCGCCTGGCTTCAGCCCCTGCAAACTGTGACCAAATTTCACTATGTTAAGCGCAATGTTTTTGTTTTCCCGAGCTGTTTCTGGCAAATAAGATGCCATCATGTACCTTCTGCTTTGGGACTATCCTTGGGTAAGAATTTCATGCGAACAATGGGTGGTGGGGGTGCGCGATGATTGTATTATATCAATCTGAACTGTCTTTCTCTCTCTCTCTCTCTCTCTCTCTCTCTCTCTCCATCGCCATCGAAAAGTTCTGTCTTGCTTCAAGGAGTTCATATGGGTGTTGTCCAAAATTCCTTGTTCCGGGAACGGCCATCTTAGCGAGAAAAAAATTTTCTTTAGCGAAACTTTAGCGAACTCCATGTTTAACTTTCGCGGGCCCAGAAAGCTCTTTGCTTCGGATGGTGTAAATATGTGTAAATAAGGATTTCAAAATATCTGGCTATCTTGGAGACCGGACACGAGTCCCCTGTCCTTGAGTCTTTGCTCACCTTTTCTTCACAAATCTCATCTGTCCATCTCAGGATCTCGCCAAACAGTCTTCAATATAAGATCTGGCCAACATGACCATCTCATCTAGGAGGGAGGGCTCTTCACAAAGAACCTGATCTTTCGCGATGACTTTCGCGAAACTTTAGCGAAACTTTCGCGAAATGACTCTGATCTTTCAGGACCTGATAAACTTCATGTTTTGTTTTCTTCCATCATGGGCTGTGAGAACACTACAAAATGAACTTTCGCAAAAACTTTCGCGAGAAAAAAAAAATCTTTAGCGAATTCGAGAAAAAACTTTAGCGAACCGTTGATTCATAAGATCAAAGGTCATGGCAAACTAAAGTCCTTACAAGGACCTTTTGTACAACTCCCATATGAGTATCGGACAAAATTTGGTCATGTCCTGAAGGTTATCAGCAATTAGGGTGGGCCCCTATCGGCTATGCAGGTTTTCAGTCTGCATCTCTTGCCAATGAAAGGTATCAGTTGGGGGGCGGGCCCCTATCAGTTTTGCACTTTTTGAGCACATTTGAAGCCCCGAGACCGGACGAATAATAAAATGTTCATACCTAATTTTGGCGGTGATATACCCACCAACAGTGTTCCACAGGGTTTCAGCAACAAATCTGAATGAAAAATTATATGTAGACTCACTGCAGCTGCTATCCCGCACAGATGCAACGAGGGGTGCGCTGCAAGAGGAGACCATGCTTTAAGGAATCGGATACATGTGCAATGTTCCATGCTAACATGTTCCACCAGGGAATACCAGGGATCCTTAGTCCCCATCGCATCCACGCAGCTTGGCACTACACTGCCACACACACGCCGCAAGGAAAGCGTCTAGTCACCGCCGCAGAACTGAAGCTGGTCTTGGCAATCTCAGTCTCACATGCTATACAACAACCGAATCAAACCCTTGCATTGCAATTGCCACCGTCCAAGCTTGCAGGGCGAATGCTTGCAAGAATTGAGCCATGGTTCTTTTGGATGATCAAAAAATGACACCAACGCGAAATGCCTATGCGGTGCCTATGCGAGACCGATAAAAGCTCCTTTTTGGCAGATGCGTACCATCATGTTGCCTACGCGAGATGCGTACGCCACTTCGCCTCTGCAGAATGCCTACACAAGCCTACGCATCTCCTTCCCACCAATGAGAACTGCCTTTAGTTTCCTTTTTTAGATGACTCTGAGGCTGTCAAAACAAACCGCAGCTCAATTGAAATGCCCCTTCCGCGGCCGAGCAAGAAGCTTCACTGAAAAAACATGTTGTGTTCAAACCTCTCCAAGTCACATCACCATGACTTTGCAAGCCCATTTTTCAGAAGAGAAAGTGAGGTCGTAAGTACAAAAGCCTGAAAAGCCATGAGTGACGATTTGGGTGACCTTGGTAGCATGTCACATCACCCTGCCAATAAGATTCGGACTTGCCCCGGCATTGTCATCTGGGTCCGAGCAAAGCGCACGTGACTTTCTGGAAACAAACTTTGCGAAGCACAGGGAAAAAACAACGCACTTTGCCAAGGCGTCCGATGAAAGCCAGCTCTCAAACACAGGAAAGCGTGGGGTATGTTGTCAAAACGCTTGTTCTCAGAAATGACGACAAAGATATTGAAAACTTGATTTAGCTGGGGGCCCGCCTTCTGGCGTAGTTGATTACAGGTAGTTTGGAAAATCGTCTCAAAAACTGCTTCATGTCTAAATTTGCTGCAAGACACACTGCCGAATCACAACTCAACAAAACGGCAATCCAAAAATGGTCAGTTCTTTTGCTTGTTTCACATTTCGCGTCTGCAAGTACCCAAATCTTACCAAAGCGGGAAGCACACAAAAACAATGCATATTTTTGCTAACTGCCTGAGTAACGCTAGCCTGCATCAATGGAAGCCGAAAGGAAGCACAGGATAAGTGCCAATCTGTTTCCGGCCTTCCCGTGGTGGCATGTGCCGCTGCAAGTCCAGCAAACCGACACATCCAGATCTGCAAGCTAAGCGCAACACCTCGAGATTGACAATGCGATCCTGGAATCTTCCGCAACCATTGCGGCTCTCAAAGGGGTGATTGCCAGTCACATGTGGCTCGGCAGTGGATGCCTGTTCAGCTATGCGAACCTAAGTTCAGACCACCTGTGCTGACCACTCCCATTGCTTGCTGCAACAAAAAATGCTTGTTATCAGCAATGACGTCAAAGACATTGAAAGACCCATTTAGCTGGGAGCCTGCATTCTGGGGCAATTGCTTACAGGTTGTTCGGAAAATTGTCGAAAAACATATGTGCTGCTGCAAGCACATACTACCGCAGAATTTCACTGTCTTTGGGTGATGAACTTGAGGAACATGCACGGTGACATGCAAAGCCTTCCAGGAAAATGTATTCTGAACAGCGAGAAATGGAGCTTTTGCTAGCACTGCGCTAGCGCCAGTCCAGCGCAAATTGCGACTTGACTTTTTTCACACAAATGATATAGCTATACTGGTGGCAAATGACATGAGACCAAGTTGTACTTTCTTTGAACAGGATTTGGGCTCATGACATGAGACCAAGCGAGCATACCTGGAAATTGGACATGAGTCCAGGTGCACTAATCTGTACAAAAAGATGATTGCCAGGACTCCCTGGATAACCTCTTGAATTTAGGCACATGACATGTGGATAGCGGAACATTGGAAGCAACAACATATGCTTGGTGGACTTTTGACCTCTAGAAAAGGATCTTGAGCATTGCCAATAATCCTCATCGAGCACATGGCATGAGACGAATTAGTTTCCACGCCACTTTATTTTTGGACTCATGACATAGTAATAAATGCTCTGGGGGCCATGTCCAACAATTCTCAAGTCATCTGAGACCAGCATGCTGGTGCTAGCGCGGTGCTAGCGCGTTGCTAGCGCTAATAGCTGCTGTTTTCCATTGTTTTCCTGTCTTGCTGCATTTTGCTGGGAGGTCGGTCACAAGATCTCATAAGTAAGGCAAGAGGTAGAACCAGCAGCAGTACTGTCATTCACGACGTTTAGTGTAATGTCCTTGGCCAAGCATTTTGGCAGCATGCCATGTGCTTTGTGCTGGGCAGGGGGCAAGCACGACCTGATATGTCCTCACAGATGAGTTACCAGCTCACCACTTAAGATTTGATCGATCAAATCAGTCGACTCGGTCGACTCCTTAATCAGCCCTTCAAGGTCCAAGTCAAATGGTAGAAATGATCAGCAAAATGCAACAAGATGGCAAACTGGAATGAGCGGAAAACTTCAAGATCTCCATCAATCCCATCGTGTCAAGTGGCCTTGCCAAGCAGGAACACACAGCATGTTTGGCATTGATCTCTGGCACCAAATGCTTCAGCTTAGCTGGAGCCATCCCCAAGGCAAATGTTCAATGCACTGATTTGCGGTATTCCTGCCGAAGAAAAACAATGAAAAACACACATTCACGTGCAACAGCGCACATTGTTGGAAACAAGCGGCATACGTTGAGGGCCAGCTGATCAGCACTTTGTCATGCAAGTCAAAGTGTTTAGAGAGGCAAAGGTACCAAATCACATCACAGCAGTGCTCGTCTGCACTCATCGAATCACAACTCAAAAAAATGGCAATCTAAAAATGGTCAGTTCCTTTGCGTGTTTCACATTTCGCGTCTGCAAGTACCCAAATCTTACCAAAGCGGGAAGCACACAAAAACAATGCATATTTTTGCTAACTGCCTGAGTAACGCTAGCCTGCATCAATGGAAGCCGAAAGGAAGCACAGGATAAGTGCCAATCTGTTTCCGGCCTTCCCGTGGTGGCATGTGCCGCTGCAAGTCCAGCAAACCGACACATCCAGATCTGCAAGCTAAGCGCAACACCTCGAGATTGACAATGCGATCCTGGAATCTTCCGCAACCATTGCGGCTCTCAAAGGGGTGATTGCCAGTCACATGTGGCTCGGCAGTGGATGCCTGTTCAGCTATGCGAACCTAAGTTCAGACCACCTGTGCTGACCACTCCCATTGCTTGCTGCAACAAAAAATGCTTGTTATCAGCAATGACGTCAAAGACATTGAAAGACCCATTTAGCTGGGAGCCTGCCTTCTGGGGCAATTGCTTACAGGTTGTTCGGAACATTGTCGAAAAACATATGTGCTGCTGCAAGCACATACTACCGCAGAATTTCACTGTCTTCGGGTGATGAACTGGATGAGGAACATGCGCTATGACATGTCAAGTCTTCCAGAAAAATGTTTTCTGAAGAAGGAGAAATTTAGCTTTTGCTAACACTGCGCTAGGCGAGACCAGCAAGGGAACTTGTAGGGCTGTTTTCCTGGCTTGCTGCATTTTGCTGGGAGGTCGGTCACAAGATCTCATAAGTAAGACAAGGGGTAAAACCAGCAGCAGTACTGTCATTCACGTCGTTTTGTGTAATGTCCTTGGCCAAGCATTTTGGCAGCATGCCATGTGCTTTGTGCTGGGCAGGGGGCAAGCACGACCTGACATGTCCTCACAGATGAGTTACCAGCTCAGCCACTTAAGATTTGATCGATCAAATCAGTCGACTCGGTCGACTCCTTAATCAGCCCTTCAAGGTCCAAGTCAAATGGTAGAAATGATCAGCAAAATGCAACAAGATGGCAAACTGGAATGAACGGAAAACTTCAAGATCTCCATCAATCCCATCGTGTCAAGTGGCCTTGCCAAGCAGGAACACACAGCATGTTTGGCATTGATCTCTGGCACCAACTGCTTCAGCTTAGCTGCAGCCATTGCCAAGGCAAATGTTACATCGATTTGCGGTACTCCTGCGGAAGAGAAACACAAATTCACGCAAGCGCACACATCGTTGGAAACAACTGCGTACGTTGAGGGCGTGCAAAAAATTCAAGGAAAGTGTGTCGCCACCTCACCATGCAAACATGCAAACCTGCCTAGAACAGGAAAAGTATCAAATCACATCGCAGCAATGCTCGTGTGCATCGAGACACATCTGCCACTCAACACAGGGAATCCTTTTTCAACCATTCCTTCCCTACAATCATCCTGGAACCCCTTCCGACTATGGCAACTCCCACAGAGATGGTTGCCAGTCACAAGTGTCCACGGCACTTTGTGTTGTCCAAACGGTTTCGCATGGCTACTCACATTGGGCTCTGACATGCCTTGAATGTAGATGCTCTCTGGTTTGAGCTCCTGGGGGTGCAGGAAAACAGCAAAAGAACCAATGCTGCTGATCTTTTTCCCCTTTGCCAGTGCAAAACCAGTTCAACCATGGAATCACTCCACAAACAGTCACGTCGCAAGTAGAAAAGTCTGACAGGAACAGTTGGGCGCACTTGCAGGTCTCAGAAATGAACCCATGAAAGTCGGGGAGCCACATTAGCCACATGTGCCAAGGTCTAAAAAAGAGTCACACTTAGGGAAGTTGGCGCTGGGAAAGCCAATTCCCAAGCACGGAAAAAGCACCTGCTTCATCTGCTTTCTCATTGGAAAAAACGGGCTGGGCGCAAAAACACAATAAGGGTTACGTGACTGGAAACGTTTACATTCTATCCAGCAAATCTGTCCAGCCCTCGTCTTTTCTGGACAGTCCTATGTAGATCAGACTAGGAGAGAAATTCTGCAAATTACTGGTGCCATCGTCTTTGTGTTGAGCTCACTTACAAGTTTCAAGATCTTCTGCTAGGAACTACCAAAGGGCCTTGCATCGCAGAATCTGCGGCAAATCCGGTTGCTATCTCTGTGACCGCTGCACGTCACAAGTGCGTGCGAACGAGTACAGCAGTTGGATGCTCGAAGCACAAGCCTATGGCCTTCAGTCAAAGCAGCAGGCTCGAGACGATGCGCCAAGGACAGGCAGCTTTTGATTTGGGAAAGTGCTGCATCAAGCGTCCCCTCGTGCTGTCAGGATGTGTCAAGAGAGATGATGATCGTCACTTTGAAACCATCCAGTCATTCCTTCACATTCCTACGTCATGCAAACATGGCTGGAAACAAACTGCAAACGCTGAAAGCTTCAAAAGGCTCCGAAGTGAAACTGCGGAAACATTGCACTTGCACAACTGTTCTGATTGTTTGAACTGTACTGGTTGCTTTTTGATATGTAGATTGGGCGAAACTTTTAAAACTGCATTTCGCTTGGGGCTCTCTTGCCAGAGTCAAGAGTATTGCTTCAACTGCTGCAATGGCCTAGCTGGCAGGTTTGAACATCTGGAATGCATGGGATCAAGTGGAATGCCAAATCATCCAGCGATAGATAAACCGATTTGGCAGAAGGTGGCATCCCAACATCCATGCCATCGCGGCTCAGCTCAGCCCCCGCTCCAACAGAACGGAGATCAAACGAATAGCCTGGAATGGCAGGAATGGAACAAAGCAACATGTCATGTTCATGCTGAGTCAGCAAACTTCCAAGCTTCAAACGGTTTCAGACTGGTTTCATTCACCGACTCATCTTATGGAATTCCTGGAATTGAACAGTGATGGACGATGGTATAAAGTGGCACAAATGATGGTTGATGATCATCGGTCAGGAGCACAGCGAGCTATATGGAGCACAGTCACCCTGCCTCCAATCTCAAAGGCGGACCCTCAGCGAACCGCAAGGCAGTGTGGGGCCCCATCCATGAACCGAAGTTGCTTTGGAAGGCCAACCATCCGATGTGGCACAGAGAGCATCACTATAACTCTGGCTAAGCTGCTTTACGAACTTGAGAGACCACCAGTGGCGGTACATATGTGTACAGTAACGATCCCGAATAACAAATGTTCCAAATCTCACAACTGAGGGGTGACTATAGGGCCTCCCCCCGGCCTTGCAAAAATGAGCATTTGCGAAGCTGTGCATGTCATCAGCCAGTGGCCATTGGTACTCATCATCAAGCATCACCGGGCAGTTTTGCAAACAACAATTTCCGGCAAACCACATACGGAGAGCAAATAGGTGAACATGGTGAACACAGCCGAAATTCCTTCGTCCAAACTATGATTTTTGCCTTCTGCTTGCCACGACAATTTCATGAAAGCAAAAACTTGGATCGGGAATCGCTTAGTTCACAAATTATGCCATCGTGTCCCATCTCCGTTGGACTTCTGTTCAAATCAGCATGCACAGGCCTCGCGCTTTGATGGGACCGCAACATGAATGAACATGGTTGGAAGCAAAGGCATGCATGCGTGATGCTACCATTTGGAATTTCCACAACTAGATTTTTCCATGTAAGTTTCACGAACCCAAAATGAACACACCAAATATTGAAGGGTCAAATCATTGCTGCAAACCAAATGCCGGGTCAAATCATCATTTAGATTGGCCAAGGCAGCCAAGGCATGCATGATGCCATCATTTGGGGCATATAGAACCATCCACAATTTCAATCAATTTCATATTTCCATTTGAGTTTTCACAAACGTACGCGTTGGAGGAAAGCATCATGATTCCTGAGGCCTGTGCCAGCGGTCCGGAAAACAGCATGAAGCATCATACAACTAAACACTGACAAACTATATACCTGGTAACCCTAAAACCAATGAATTTTGGCATATGAATTCCTCGGTTTTGGGGTTAGCAGGTACATATTATTTGATTCAATCACGACATGAGATCACACGCGCAAAACAAGTCACTTCTACACGCTGAAAATGACACAAACGCTCGGCTGAATTCTCCTGTCTCATTTTGGTTCCTTTGAT
>VSDK01024597.1:237656-262313 GCA_009767595.1 Symbiodinium kawagutii
ACACGACGCGTAAAACTGCGAGTTGCAAAACGATGCACAAGTGCGTCCATACGTGTACCCATACGATGATTATATCTCTAATTTGCAAAACAAACAAAAATAAACCTCTGAATATCTGAGACTGAATGAATGAATGAATGAATGAATGAATGAATGAATGAATGAACATCCTTTGAAACAACTTCAGTGAAGTGATGATCTGCGAAGTCAAAGCCACTCAGCACAAGCAGGGAAATCACCCCAATCATGGAGAGCCCTCAAGGAACCGAGGCTCCCACCGAGTCATTTGTTGCATCACAGGAGCTTCTGCCTTGCACCGAAACCATGGCAGTATTGCCATCGCTGGAGGATGATGACCAAACCAGGGGTGGAAAGAGCCGTTGGTCTTTTTGGCCGCCTGGTCCCCTTGCAGGTTCGGCAGTTAGTTTGTATTGTTCCCCACCTGCCGGTAAGGGTTGTTAGATTTGATCAAGACCCCCGGACCGCGAGGTCCAAATCTCAGTGCACAGGATCCGAACAGCGTACCGTTAGCTCCAGATCCGACATTCTATTTGGGATAATTGCCTTCCATCTGGCATATCTTTTGACAATCTATCCAACATTTCTTCCGACATTCAATCTGGCATTGTCACTGCAGTGCCCGTTGGGATGTGGAGCGCACTTTACAAACAGTAGAGTTCAAGTCGATGTCAGGTGTTGCCCACTGCGATCTGGAAGTAGTGACGGGGAAGATGGAGGAGAAAAGGTCAGAAAACCCTTCGCAGGGCAGGTGGGGCAGAGAAGGATCTCACATTCGGGATGGAAGGCATCCATCCTAAACACCACCACCAGCTCTTACAATTGACAATCATCAACCAACCACTGCAATACACCAACCATTCAATCGCAACCATCAGCATCCGTCAAACATTTCCAAAGTTTACCAAGCATTAACTGACAAGTAATCAATCATTGCTAGATCCTGAATTCAAAGATCCGTATGACCCATTGATTCAAACATTCATATGACAATGACACTATGATATGCTCACTTCATCCTAACCAATCCTATGCAACCACCAGCTGGCCCAGCCGCAGCCTGCCCGGGTGAGCGCTGCCAGGAGGACCATGACGGATGTTTTTATGTTTTGCTTGCCGTTCTTTGTGATTGAGGATGCCATTGTGATGATGCAATAGATCTTGTGAAGTATAATCAGAATTGATCATCAACCATTGATTTGCCGTTCTTTGTGATTGAGGATGCAATTGTCATGATGCAATTGACCCATTGAAGTATAGGATTGACCATCAACCATTTACTTGCCATTCACTTAATTGACATGTATTAAATGGTTGATCCATTCATGGCGATATACTGCACGTAAGAGTATGGGAGGTGGTTGATCCATCCTTAACGACAGGCTCTCACCGTTGGTCCATAGACTTTTGTAATAACACAAGGAGAGGGGGTTTCTGAGATTTGCGATATTGCGCTGATGACTTGTAAGTTGTGAATTGGATAATTGGATCTGCCATTGACAGTGGCAACGTTGATGGCACAAATCACTATCCCATTCATCAAACCGGGAAGATCAACGATCAGGTCACCAAAAAAAACGTCCGACTGTCAGTTCTGCCTGCTGAAAAATGAACTCGCTGTCCTGATGCATGGTGCATTTTCAATGGTGAACTGCATGACTGGTTCACCCAAACCACTTGTTCAGCTAAGAATGTGCAGTTGCAGCAAGTGCTGGTTATGGCAACGGTTAGTTATGGCGTGAAAATGTTCAAGTGCAAGGCAGTTTTGGGCAAATCAACCTGGATCAACTGTTTAACCCTGCAAGGTTCTCACATCTTTCAACATGTGTCGTCGTGTGACAAGGAACATGTGACAACACACTCACCATGTGTCTGGCACATCCGGCGACCCTGGAAGAATCACAACCTGGGGTACATGAGAATACCCATGTTCTTCCATGTTCTTCATTGTTCCCTCCCAACCTGGCAGAGATGCTTGCGATTTCGTGCCGGTGAGTCATTGGCGTTGCATGTTGTCGGGCCCGGTTGTGATCAGCCGCTAAGCCTTTCCCTAGGCCCCACCGTGAAGAGCAGCAGCAAGTAGCAACCCCACAAGGCGGTGGGGGAAGTGTCCAAAGATATTGGCCAAAAGCAAGTGCTGTGAGATGAAGTGATGGGTGTGGATGATGGTTGAATGTTGAATGTCATGATGATTATGAATGCTTATTGTTGTTGCTATTATCATCATTATTATACTTGTTATGATTGCATTTCTCTGTTGCATTGTTTTCTCTGCTGTTCTGCGTCAGCTGTTCTTTTTTTCACCGCTGGTGTTTCTCCACTGCTGGTGTCTTTTCATTGCTGGTGTTTTTCCTTTGCTGGTGTTTTTTTCTCTGCTGGGTTTTTCCTGTGCTGTTTGCTGTTGTCTGCCGGCTGTTTGTTTCTGGTGTTTTCTCTTTGCTGGTGTTTCTCTCTGGTGTTTTTCTTTGGCATGTGCTGGTGTGACACTTACTACTTGGCTATTACACTTACTTTTCCTGTTACACTTACTCGGCTTTTGCGCTGACTTGGCTGTCTTAGTTGGCTCTGATCTTGGCTGCGGATGGCTGTGGCACTTACTTGGCTGTCACATGATGGTTATGATTACAATGACACTGTCGATGACAATGATGACGACGACGACGACGACGACGACGATGATGATGATGATGATGATGAAGAATCTGTGATGATGCTGCTCTGTTCCACTTGGGACATCCAAAACGTTTCAAAACTATGACTCTTTGATGATTTTGACTTACACATGCCGAGCATTATACCACAGCCCGGTGAACTTTTTGGAGACCTGAACGTCAAAACGATTTTGATGCACAGCGAGCCTGAGTTTTGGCACAGCGCAGTGCACTTTGTGCACATTTCGGCCAAACGTCCTTCGAAGATATCACTAACGATTTTGTACAAATGTGCCTCGCCACAGGGTGCAATTTTGGTCCCAACTGACCTCACCCGCACGCTTGACCCTTGAAAAACACAACATGTCGCGCACTTCCTCTCATTCTTGCACATGCTCATCATTGCACATCTGTCTGACCAGCTGCTTAAACGTTCATAAGACGGACTCTTGACTTCCAAACTTCCTTCGATAACGATCATGATTCTTGTAAACAACATCAAGTGATCCTCGGTAATTAACCAGGCTCCATGATCAATCAGTATGGACTACAGTCATTCTTATCAACTAACACCAATCACAATATTCAATTACTAATGTCCGTCATGGTTGGATAGTAGATCTTATCAAAATCTTGAATATCCAATTCACCGAGAAGCAAATTGAGGTGAATTGAGAGTGCACGAGCAACACACCTAGACTCCCAAACATGCGTGTCCACATTCACAAGGTGTCTAGCAGCGGAATGTAGGTTTTTTAGCTTCAACATATCCCGCAAAAAGCCCCTTCCCAACGGATCCCAGAGGACTTCCAAAGAATGTGCTTCAATGTGTTGAGTTGAGTAAGGGACAAAACGGAAACGGACCACAGGGGCGCAAAGTGTCTTGATTAGTTGACTCACTTCTTGGAAATCACTGGAAAGAACTGGACTGCCATGATGCCCCCCCCCACCCGAAAAAGGAAACACTGAACATTGTCGTCAAATACTGTCACAAGCGCCTTTTTCTCCTTCTTCTTACGCTGGCCGACGTCCAGAGGCAATATCTTGGGACGGCAAACTACTGCAACTTTGAAAGGACACTCGATGATCTCGATGAATCTCGATGACACAATCCGTTTGAAAGAGATGCTACTTCAGGTTTTGCAAGACAGTGCCGGCACGAGGCTTTCCTGATAGATTCAAATGCTCTCAAACTACTTATCTCCAGTGCTTTTGGACCGTGGATTTCTTCTCTTTCGTGCGGGGTGCTGACGTCAACACCTGATCCCTGCATTCTAAGCGAACCCACCCAAGGTTTCAAGAGGCAAAGATTCAAATACGGTGTCATGCTCGTAATCGCGCACAAAGTGTATGTCCACACATCACCGGGCACAAAGAGGAGTGTGTGCTGTGAAAAGTCTCACAACCTGCACTCAAACAGCCGTGTCGGGACTAGTAGCATCCGGTGGCAGCACTGTTGCATTAGGAGAAGCGTGCAAAAGCCTTGGCATGCTGATGCCACTGCGGAACTGGTCGGCTTCTGATTTTGACTTACAGCGGCAGGTCTGACCATCGCAAGGCACGTGGCACATCCTGTTACATGGCGATGTCAATTTGTTGTTTGGAGGCCAAATCCGTTGCTGCCACCAACGGTGCAAAATGCAGTGGTTTAACCTGCAACAAACCAACGCTGACACATCCAGAACCATCCAGAAGTGAATCCTGCAGCCATTCAAAGCACAGCGCGAATGCAGCAAACTCACCCGCAAACAGGGCGCACGATGGGTGCTTGCAAGGATACGACCCTGTTGCACGCTTTCCGATCTTGGGGCAGTTCCTTTGCAAGGACTTACTCGGGATCACTGGGGATTAACAACGACATGTCTTCCCAAGTTGCAACGCAAAGGCGAAAGGCTGCAGAATGCATCAACGGCATCCAAGTGCCAGAGGTCTGGCAGCACAGGGCGGTACCGACCCATGACACCATAGTCAGCATGCCACACATGCAAAGGCATCTGTGTCTACATTTTCCGCTTTGCTGCCGGGCAAGGAAGTCCAAACTTGGACATCTCAGTGACTCAAAGACTTGTGTCACTTGCACTCACGGCTGCAAGGCAACTGCGTCAAACCTCACGAAATGAAACCTGTAGCCTCCATCTCTCCGGGTGTTGCTGCTTGGGAGTGATGCACTATGAAGGTCTGAGAATTTCACACCGATGCCGTGACCAAGAACGCCACGTCCTGCCTTCAAACGGGGAAGAAAAACGACTTGCACTGAAACGAGGACAGCCAGTTGTTAGAAGCATTTGACAAAATGCGTGACAAAACTTAGACTTATCTCTCGTTGGTAGCACCAGGGAAAATAGCAAACCTTTGAAACCGCCAAGCAATTAGCAAAGTGACCCAATCAACGGCTGCTGATCTTGTGACGAAAGTCCATCCAATCTTGAAAACATTTGAGAACAAACTCATAAACATATGTTGGTCACAATTTCTGGTCCGAAGCCACATGGTCCATACCGATGGCCTAAAGAGCCTACAAGTGCACATTATGTGTCTTCAAACATCATTTTGGAGTCTTCAAAACATAGTTTTCGGACTATCATCGCATGGGCCGCTGTCAAGATCTATATTGCGTGGCTACTTGTCATGGGAATGTGCTCAGCGAGGCGTCGCTTTCCACAGCAGGGATTGTAGAACATCGGATGTGTGGCATTTGAGTGTGGAGGTTACTCCAGCAGCTGCTCAAAAAAAAGAATTCCAAGACCCGTGCAGCGTCATCGCCATCCCTGGGTCAGCTCTCAACATCAGATCTGTGCAAGTTTTCTTGCCGACACAAGAACGCGCACCAGTGTGAAACCTGAACCTGTGGAAATGCCTTGGCTGCGTGTTTGAGAACTTCAAAACTCCGAAACTCCGACATGTTGTTAAATATGACTGTGCACATTGGGAATCACAAATTGCTTCCAACTCTGATTGCTAGAGAGAGCGAGATCATCGAGCACGTCTGCCGTATGGCATGACCCATGTGCAAGATGAAAAGAACTCGCTAAATCCTAAAACCAACAGTCTGGCCTCTGATCCGCATCATCTTGTAATGCACGTGCAGCGGTGCCATGACCCCCGGCAGCATGCTGCCGTCACATCAAGCTGATCGTTCAAGACCCACTCAAGTCTGATAGCATGGCAGTGCCCTAAATTGGAGCTCTGAAACACATCGCACTCTTATAAACAGCAGCACCAGCATGCATTTATCATGGCAAGTTCCACGACAGCAAGGCACCAATTTTAAAAACTTCTTTGGGAGTACACATTGAATAGCGAGACGACATTGGGCTCTGGATTTCGCTTGAAATACCATTTCTCACATTGCTGAAATGATTGGTATGCAGAGAACCTGCTGTGCTGACCTTGCCTGAAAGAGAACATATCGAACATCACATTGCCATGAGGTGTTTGCACACTCCACAAATCGCAAATAGTGCCACGCGTGTGGAAATTTCTTCACCTCACCTCAATGACTACAAGTCAGCTCTGTTCCGTCCGGTTGAAACACAAGAGTTTGCAGCGTTGCTAGGACGTGGAGGAGGACGCTGACAACACATCAAGCTGACCGGTGAAGATACATCCAAGTCTCATAGTATGGCTGCGCTCCAAAATTGACTTCTGAAACTAGTGGCACCATTACTTTACCCATCATCTGACGATGAACGGCAGCACCAGCATTTATCATGGCAAGTTCCACAACAGCAAGGCACCAATTTTAAAAGCTTCCTTTGAACTTCTTTGGGAGTACACATTGAATAGCGAGACGACATTGGGCTCTGGATTTCGCTTGAAATACCATTTCTCACATTGCTGAAATGATTGGTATGCAGAGAACCTGCTGTGCTGACCTTGCCTGAAAGAGAACATATCGAACATCACATTGCCATGAGGTGTTTGCACACTCCACAAATCGCAAATAGTGCCACGCGTGTGGAAATTTCTTCACCTCACCTCAATGACTACAAGTCAGCTCTGTTCCGTCCGGTTGAAACACAAGAGTTTGCAGCGTTGCTAGGACGTGGAGGAGGACGCTGACAACACATCAAGCTGACCGGTGAAGATACATCCAAGTCTCATAGTATGGCTGCGCTCCAAAATTGACTTCTGAAACTAGTGGCACCATTACTTTACCCATCATCTGACGATGAACGGCAGCACCAGCATTTATCATGGCAAGTTCCACAACAGCAAGGCACCAATTTTAAAAACTTCTTTGGGAGTACACATTGAATAGCGAGACGACATTGGGCTCCGGATTTCGCTTGAAATACCATGTCTCACATTGCTGAAATGATTGGTATGCAAAGAACCTGCTGTGCTGACCTTGCCTGAAAGAGAACATATCGAACATCACATTGCCATGAGGTGTTTGCACACTCCACAAATCGCAAATAGTGCCACGCGTGTGGAAATTTCTTCACCTCACCTCAATGACTACAAGTCAGCTCTGTTCCGTCCGGTTGAAACACAAGAGTTTGCAGCGTTGCTAGGACGTGGAGGAGGACGCTGACAACACATCAAGCTGACCGGTGAAGATACATCCAAGTCTCATAGTATGGCTGCGCTCCAAAATTGACTTCTGAAACTAGTGGGACCATTACTTTACCCATCATCTGACGATGAACGGCAGCACCAGCATTTATCATGGCAAGTTCCACGACAGCAGTGCTAGCCACGCATTGGAGCACAACATTTTACTTTTCTGCCGTCATGGAAGCTGTGGACACCAGAAATCTGTTAACAAAGGGAAATTGCCGTTGTGGCTTTGCCCCAGCAAAAATGATTTACACAAAAACTGGTTATCTTTGGATGAATTGTTTCCTGATGTTTGGGCGTACCGGTGCCAGTTTGTCATGGTCTGTTTTGAAGCTTTACGAATGTCTTTCACTCATTTCATGGCTTCATGAACGGCGTCGCTCTGTCGCTAATCTATGGCTAAGTCCTGAGACCAATGGCACCAAGACTTCTGAATGATCAAGGTGAGGAGGGAACATAAGTTTGTAGGGAAATATGATTTAATTTCCAATCACCATTTCTTTTGGAGTTGTCACATGTTGTGGCCCATTGTGGCTCATTGTGGCTCATTGTACCTCGTTAACACCAACTTTCGAAACCGAAATGGAAGCTGCTGGATCTTGTGTGGAACCGCAGCACCCGCGTTGAAACAGTGACCACACCCAAGGTCAGCCAATGCACCAACAACTATGCCCAGCAACTGTACATTAACCTCGTTTGGTCAACAAAACCGTCACCAAACATCAGAAGTGCGGTCGGAATCTGGCAAAGCTTCTGCTTTTGAGCATTTTCGAGCGAATTGTCATGTGTTCTTCGGACGAATTTCACATGAAAAAACAGTGGTGCTGCTGCGCGAATGTCTACGATATTAATCACTGTCTTGCTTCAAGGAGTTCAATTGTACCTGCGGTGTTCCACTAAATTTGTACAACATGCCTGCGTGAAAATCCGTCTGCACATCCAGCGCAGCCGTATTCCACTTCGTTCAAAATCAATTTATGGGCTCCTCAACCACGAGCAAGCCATGATTCCCTTACTGAGGGTACGAGCAAGTATGGGTAATCCTTCCCCCAACATTTGGACCGCCCTGTGCCCTCCTTGCTTAAAATCTAGAGACATGTTAGGGTGCTAGGGCAGGGGCAGTGGAAGTTTTAACATGGGCGAGGGAATTCAATGATGATCAACAGTGGGTGAGCCTCCTTTGGCTCCAACATCAATTTGTTTTGGCATGTTTTGGTGAGGGCTTCCAAACGAACATCTTGGCTTCTGGATGTTGTGCCCCAGTGAACAAAGGTGAACAAAGGAATTTCTTCCATCAATGCGCTTCTCGCCAGCAAGAAAGATATATACTTAGTCACGATCGAATCCCCACAAGCTGTCAAAACCTTTGAAGCGAGCTGTCGCTGGTGACCTGTTGGAAACAGAACATCTCGCATCCAACCTGTCTGCGTGGAACATGTGACTTGGTGCCAATTGTTATACATTGTCGAGATTCCTAGCTGCTAGACATTCCACCAGAAAGTCTGAAACAATAATTGGAAGAATCTAGATATTTTTTGCGTCAATCTTGCGGTACCAAATAAGACCATGTTCCATGAATGCCTTGCCATGGCAGCTACACCGGGTCTGGGTCTTCACGCTCATCTTGAAACGACAAAGTTCCAAGACACATGGCCGCACCAATCTGTCAGGTGCTCCCAAGGGGCTCGGGTCAATGATTCAATGCGAGCACCACCAACCGATGACAATTCTCCTTTCCTGTGAAGTATAACTGGTTGCTAAGGATGCTTTTGAGTGAAACCTGTCCACAACCTCAGGGTACGAATTGAAAAATGATGATGCGAAGGCAAAAGTAACGAGCGAACAAGTTCGAGAGCAACTACGCTGCAACATCTGCAATATTCAGAAATGAAAGCGTTTACTTTCTTGACTTTTTATGATATATCTGAAGCTGGCCTTGGCAGTCTCAAATGCTATACAGCGACAAAATCAACAGATTATCTTGCAATGGCCCGCGTCCGAACTTGGGCGAATGCTTGCTAGAATTGAAATGCCCCTCCCGTGGCCGAGCACCAAGCTTGATTGGAAAGAATTCTTGGACAGCTGCTTCTGATCGGAGCCTGAGCTGGAACAGTCAGAAGCAGCATTTGTATCACTTGAGGATCTTGAGGCTGCAAACATCTTCTGAATCTACGAAACCAAGTGGAAAAATTAAGAGGCCCCTGCATGGCTGGCAAGCCCAAAGTTGTTCAATTGCCAGAGTTCCAGACTGGAGCAAGAGGATGTCAGGACCGCAACTGCAGGTCGCACTTCTTGGCATCTCCATGTAGTCCTTGATCTGCTAAACTCGGGACTGAGGATCCCTACCACTCCAGTGCTATTCAAAAGGAGTTTCCTATCTGCTCTGGCAAAAATGCTGAATTGCAATGGAACATGAGCGAACACTGCTCCCAAAGTCACATCACCATGAGTCTTCCCAATCTTGGGCATGGTCATCGCCTTTGTCCATCTTTCACATGAGACCGTCATGCCGCAACTACAAGAGCCTGAAGAGCACATGAGTGGCGGTTGCCGCGGTCTTGGTAGCACGTCACATCATCCTGCAAACAAGGTCCGGACTTGCCCCGGCATCGCCATCTGGATCGGACCGATGCCATGATGAATTTCTGGAAACAAGATCTGCAAAACACTGGTAGCGCAACTTGGGAAAAATGGCCGTATGTCTGCGATCACTCAACGTCTCAAAGTGTGCTGAAATAGTCCGAACGAGTACAGAAGTTGGATGCTCCAAGCATCTTCAGCCTGTGGCCTTCAGTGACAGCAGCAGGTTCGAGACGAATGTGCAAAGGACTGGCAGCTTTTGATTCGGGAAGCTTCCCCTCATGCTGTCAGGATGTGTCAAGAAAAATGATCGTCACTTTGAAACCATCCAGTCATTCCGTTACATTCCTACATCATGCAAGAACTGCTGGAAACAAACTGCCAGCATTGACAGCTTTGACCAGTAAACCATGGGAAGTCGCTTCTGCGACCACTCACCTGGGCAAAGATCGCTACTCAAATGTTCCCTGGGTATCCCTGGGTGACATTGCACCGCGCAGGCCGAATCAAAAAGTGATCGCCCAAGAGTTCGATCGGTGTCACGACATGGATCCAAGGACGGCGCATTCAGGAAAAAGCCGACCAAAACTGTGCAGAAACATCGGGGCAATTAATGTCACCCTCACATCTTCGAAAATGGTTCTGGGGCTGATGGGCCATGATGAGTTGGCAATCTGCAATAAACTGTGGCACACCCACTTTCACATTGGCCACTTGGATAGCCACTCACCTGTGCTGAAAGCAAGCACACACGCATTTTTGCAGACTGCCTGAGGAATGCAAGGCTGCATCAATGGAAGCCAAGAGGAATCACAGGAAAAGTGCCAATCTGTTTCCATCCTTCACAGGGTGGTATGTGCCGCGCAAGTCCAGCAAACCAATGCACCCAGATCTACAAGCTAAGCGCAACACCTCGAGATTGATAATGGGATCCTCGAATCTTCGGCAATTATTGCAGCTCGCCAAGGAGTGATTGCCAGTCACATTTGACCCGGGCACTTTTTCACAAGGCTGCTCACTACTTGCATCTACACTCATTGCGTGTGCCGTGACATGCCTTGAGTGTGGATGCTCTTTGGATTGCATTAGCTGTCACTAGCTGCTGGGGGTTCAAGAGACAAGTCAGAAACATTGCTGATCTTTTGTTTGCCCCTTTACCAATGCAGAAGGTGGTCAACCAACGAATCACTTCAAAAACAGTCACTTCGCAAGTCGAAAGTCTGACAAGAAAGGTGCCAAAGTTTGCAGTGTCGAAAACATGTCAAATCAAACGCCCAGATTGGGACACGCCTTGTAAAACAGGCGAATCTTGGGGAGAGACACCTGTTGGTCTCACAAATGACTTTAAAACCTAAAAAGGAATATAGACATGTTCTGGTGCTAGGGCAGGGGCAGTGGAAGTTTTAACGTTGGGGCGAGGGAATTCAATGATGATCAACAGTGGGGGAACCTCCTTTGGTTCCAACATCATTTTGTTTTGGCATGTTTTGGCGAGGGCTTCCAAACGAACATCTTGGCTTCTGGATGTTTTCCCCAAGTGAACAAAGGTGAACAAAGGAAATTCTTCCATCAATGTGCTTCCCGCCAGCAAGAAGGATACTTAGTCACGATCGAATCCCCACAAGTTGCTTTTGAGTGAAACCCGCCCACAAGCTGAGGGTACGATTTGAAAAATAATGATACGAGGGCAAAGGCAACGAACAAAAAAGTTCTAGAGCAACTACGCTGCAACATTCAGAAATGAAAGCGTTTACTTACTTATGTTTTTTATGATGTATCTGAAGCTGGCCTTGGCAGTCTCAAATGCTATACAGCGACAAAATCAACAGATTATCTTGCAATTGCCCGCGTCCGAACTTGGGCGAATGCTTGCTAGAATTGAAATGCCCCTCCCGTGGCCGAGCACCAAGCTTGATTGGAAAGAATTCTTGGACAGCTGCTTCTGATTGGAGCCTGAGCTGGAACAGTCAGAAGCATTTGTATCACTTGAGGATCTTAAGGCTGCAAACATCTTCTGAATCTACGAAACCAAGTGGAAAAATTAAGAGGCCCCTGCATGGCTGGAAAGCCCAAAACTGTTCAATTGCCAGAGTTCCAGACTGGAGCAAGAGGATGTCAGGACCGCAACTGCAGGTCGCACTTCTTGGCATCTCCATGTAGTCCTTGATCTGCTAAACTCGGGACTGAGGATCCCGACCACTCCAGTGCTATTCAAAAGGAGTTTCCTATCTGCTCTGGCAAAAATGCTGAATTGCAATGGAACATGAGCGAACACTGCTCCCAAAGTCACATCACCATGAGTCTTCCCAATCTTGGGCACGGTCATCGCCTTTGTCCATCTTTCACATGAGACCATCATGCCGCAACCACAAGAGCCTGAAGAGCACATGAGTGGCGGTTGCCGCGGTCTTGGTAGCACGTCACATCATCCTGCAAACAAGGTTCGGACTTGCCCCGGCATCGCCATCTGGGTCGGACACATGCGATGATGAATTTCTAGAAACAAGATCTGCTAAACACAAAAGGGAGAAAACAGTACCCTTTGCGAAGGGTACCCTTGTAAACGATCTCTCTAACACGGAAGAGTATGCGCTTTGTGCTGGGCAGGGGGCCAGCAGGACGTGAAATTTCCTCACAGATTAGCTACAAGCTCACAACTTTTAACATTCAAATTAGCGACTCCCTCGTGATCTCTTCAAGTCCCAAGTTCTAGGTGTGGCAGCAATTCACTTGCCGGGCAAATTGAAATGCTTCAAGATCTCGATTCAAGCTATAAAAGCATCATCTCCCGGCCAAGAGGTATTGCCACGGCCAGTAGAGCAACACCAAGGGGAAACCGCCACTTGCGAGTTTTTGCGCACAGGGTTTTCCAATCCCATCGTGCCACATGCAGCGCAGGAACATGCACCCAGTTTGTCATAGATCTCTGGCACCAAATGCTTCAGCTTCGCTGGAGCCAAGGCAAATGATGCATCGCACAGTATTGGAAACAAGCTGCATTTGTTGAAGGCGTCCGACAATACTTCGAGTTGATCGACACTTCGCGATGCAAATCAATTTGTCTAGGCTGGAAAGCTAGCAGATCACATCACAGCATTGCTCGTCTGCACTCATCAAATCACAACTCAACAAAACGGCAATCCAGAAATGAACAGTTCCTTTCCTCGTTCTACGCTTCTCCACCGCAAGCATCCACATCTTACCAATGCGGAAAGCTGACAAAAACAATGATGCATATTTTTGCAAACTGCCTGAGTAACGCTAGGCTGCGTCAATGGAAGCCGAAAGGCAGCACAGGAAAAGTGTCAATCCTTTCGGTCCTTGCCCTGGTGGCCTGTGCGGCTACAAGTCCAGCAAAGCGACACACCCAAAGCTGCAAGCTAAGCGCAACATCTCGAGATTGATACTGGGATCCTGGAATCTTCGGCAACTATTGCAGCTCCCCAAGGCGTGATTGCCAGTCACATGTCACCAGGGCACTTTTTCACAAGGCTGCTCACTACTTGCATCTACACTCATTGCTTGTGCCGTGACATGCCTTGAGTGTGGATGCTCTTTGGATTGCACTAGCTGTCACTAGCGGCCGGGGATTCAAGAAACAAGTCAAAAACATTGCTGTCACTAGCTGCTGGAATCTTCGGCAATGGCAACTATTGCAGCTTCCAAAGAAGTGATTGCCAATCACATGGGACCCGGCAGTGCGATGCCTGTTCAGCTGTGTGGAGCTAAGTTCAAACCAGCTGTGCTGACCACTCCTATTGTTTGCTGTAACAGGCCTCGGCTGCAAGGGCTGTGCAGTGAAACTTCGTTGCGTCACATCACCCTCGCAACCAAATGGGGACAGGCCGTGTAGAAGAGTTGCATGTTGGGGGGAGACACCTGTGGGTGTCACAAATGACTCCGCGAAAGTTTGATGCCAACCTCAAAAAACGAGTGGCACTTAGGGACGTTGGCCCTCAGAAAGCGGATTGCCAAGCAACATAAAGCACCTGCTTCATCTGCTTTCTGATTGGCAAGGACTGGGCGCAAACTCGCAATGACGTCTGCATGATTGAACACTTTTCACATTCGATCTATCCCAACAGTCCACCCCTACACTCACACTAGGAGAGAAACTCTGCACTGATGACGTTGCCATTGCGTTGAACTTACAGCTTCGAGATCTTCTGCTAGGAGCTCGGCTACAAAAGTGCCCAGCATCGCAGAATCTATGGCAGTCATTGGAGTCACCAAAGTCGTGCCGCCACGCAACTTGGGAAAATGGCCGTATGTCTGCAACCACTCAACGTCTCAAGCGTGCTGACAAAGTGTGGGGGCTGGACGCAAACATGAAGTAATGGTTACCTGATTGAACACTTTTTGCATTGGATCGATCGAATCTGTCGACACCCTCGTCTTTGCTGACCAGTCCTACACTAACACTAGGAGAGAAACTCTGCAAACTACTGATGCCATCACCGCTGTGTTGAGCTCACTGGCAAGTTTCGAGATCTTCTGCTAGGGGTTAGGCTGCAAGTTGGATGCTCCAAGCATCTTCAGCCTGTGGCCTTCAGGGACAGCAGCAGCTTCGAGACGAATGTGCAAAGGACTGGCAGCTTTTGATTTGGGAAGGATGCGTCAAGCTTCCCCTCATGCTGTCAGGATGTGTCAAGAAAAATGATCGTCACTTTGAAACCATCCAGTCATTCCATTACATTCCTACATCATGCAAGAACTGATGGAAACGGACTGCCAGCATTGACAGCTTTGAACAGTAAACCGCGGATGCTCCAAGCACCTTCAGTCTGTGGCCTTTAGGGACAGCAGCAGGTTTGAGACAAATGTGCAAAGGACTGGAAGCTTTTGATTCGGGAAGGATGGATCAAGCTTCCCCTCATGCTGTCAGGATGTGTCAAGAAAAATGATCGTCACTTTGAAACCATCCAGTCATTCCTTCACATTCCTACGTCATGCAAACATGGCTGGAAACAAACTGCAAGCGCGGGAAGCATCAAAAGGCTCCGAAAGTGGAACTGCGGAAACATTTCACTTGCACAACTGTACTGATTGTTTGAACTGTGCTGGCTGCTTCTTGATGCACAAATGGGGCGACATTCTTAAAACTATATAAGTCAGTATTCCTGGGGCTCTCTTGCCCAAGTCAGCACTTGTGCATCATTCGCTGGGTCTGGTGCAATGGCGAAGTTGACAGATCTTAACATCCGGAATGCATGGGATCAATTGGAATGCCAGATCATCCAGCGATAGATAACCATCCAGTCATTCCTACGTCATGCAAGAACTGCTGGAAACAAACTGCCAGCATTGACAGCTTTGAAACAGTAAACCATGGGAAGTCTATTCTGCAACCCCTCACCTGTGCCGGCACACCCAGGTCCGTAAGCTAAGCGCAACATCTCGAGATTGATAATGGGATCCTGGAATCTTCTGCAACTATTGCAGCTCCCCAAGGGGTGATTGCCAGTCACATTTGACCCCGGCACTTTTTCACAAGGCTGCTCACTACTCGTATCTAGACTCATTGCGTGTGCCGTGACATGCCTTGAGTGTGGATGCTCTTTGGCTTGCACTAGCTCTCAATAGCTCCTGGGGATTCAAGAAACAAGTCAAAAACATTGCTGATCTTTTGTTTGCCCCTTTGCCAATGCAGAAGGGGTTCAACGAAGAAATCACTTCAAAAATAATCACTTTGCAAGTCGAAAAGTCTGACAAGAAAGGCGCCAAAGTTTGCAATGTCGAAAACGTGTCAAATCAAACGCCCGGATTGGGACAGGCCTTGTAAAACGGGTGAATCTTGGGGAGAGACACCTGTTGGTCTCACAAATGACTTTAAAACCTAAAAAGGAATATAGACATGTTCTGGTGCTAGGGCAGGGGCAATGGGTTGGGGCAAGGGAATTCAATGATGATCAACAGTGGGTGAGCCTCCTTTGGTTCCAACATCATTTTGTTTTGGCATGTTTTGGCGAGGGCTTCCAAACGAACATCTTGGCTTCTGGATGTTGTGCCCCAGTGAACAAAGGTGAACAAAGGAATCTCTTCCATCAATGCGCTTCCCGCCAGCAAGAATGATAACGTAGTCACGATCGAATCCCCACAAGTTGCTTTTGAGGGAAACCCGCCCACAAGCTCAGGGTACGGTTTGAAAAACAATGATACGAGGGCAAAGGTAACGAACAAACAAGTTCGAGAGCAACTACGTTGCAACATTCAGAAATGAAAGCGTCTACTTCATTAACTTTTTATGAAAAATATCTGAAGCTGGCCTTGGCAGTCTTAAATGCTGTGTGGAGCTAAGTTCAGACCAGCTGTGCTGACCACTCCTATTGTTTGCTGTAACAGGCCTCGGCTGCAAGGGCTGTGCAGTGAAACTGCGTTGCGTCACATCACCCTCGCAACCAAATTGGGACAGGCCGTGTAGAAGAGTTGCATGTTGGGGGGAGATACCTGTGGGTCTGGATGATTATGGTGCGCTGGTGTCAGCAAAAAAATGCCGAGTCTGGCGTCGTCATAGGCCTTTCACACAAACGATTTCAACACAACATTACTGGATGGGCCCGATGGGCAACTCATGGAAAGAACACATTTTGTGAACATCTGCTTATCATTTCGTTATCTGCTTATCGTTCCAAGACCTCCTTGGGCATTTTAGAACAAATCTGATTTTTTAAAGGTTGAATCTCTTAAGTTATCTTAGGTTTTCTTAGGTTTCTATTTTTGAGAGTTCACTAATGATATCGTTTTACAGGCCCCAAAGCTATTTGCTGATCAAATTGCAGCCGAAGACTAAAGTTAACTACGGAGAGTTTGGCCTTTCTCTCAAATGACCCTGCGAAAGTTTGGTGCCATCCTCAAAAAACGAGTGGCACTTAGGGACGTTGGCCCTCAGAAAGCGGATTGCCAAGCAACATAAAGCACCTGCTTCATCTGCTTTCTGATTGGCTGGGGCTGGGCGCAAACTCGCATTAACCTTTGCGTGATTGAACACTTTTCACTTTTGACATTCGGTCTATCAAACCCGTCCACTCCTACAATGACACATGGAATGGCGTCGAACCTGGGAAGGGGTAAGGGAGCCACATTGTTGCAATAAGGCATGGTGATCCGACCCATTGATCGGATATCTCCTGTCTTTGCACCGGTGGTGCAGAATCACTTCACGGTGGTACTGATTTTTGTTTCAGTGGACGGCTCACTTCCCCAAGTCAGCCTTGGTGCTTCAATTGCTGGGTCTGGTGTAATGGCCTGGTTGGCCGATTTCAGCATCCGAAATGCATGGGTTCAGGTGGGATCATTAAAAAATCGTCCAGCGATAGATAAACCGATGTGGCAGAAACCGGACCCTGAAAATCCATCACATCACGGCTCAGCTCAGCCTCCGCTCCAACAGAACGGAGATCAGAAGCATAGCCTGGAACGACAGGAATTGGACAAACAAATATGTCATGACCATATTGCGTCAGCAAACTTCCAAGCTTCAAACGGCTGAAGCGACTGCTTTCATCAGGTTTCATCCACGAAGTCATCTGAAGGATTAAGGTAAATACCTCAACTCATTCATCTTCAGTCATCCAATGCTTAAGGAATTTCTTAGGGAATACCTCTGGTTGAATGATGGCAAGGATGGCTAGCATAGCAACTCAGCCGCCTCCTTGGATGTCAGCCCTTTTCCGACCGGGCCTCAGCGCGCGGGTCAACGGGTTACCGCACCAGTTGTGACACAGCGGGTGAGGACCGGCGAGTTTTAACCAAGTGTTCACCCATATACCTTGGAGCCAGCATGATCATTGAAGCCTGTGCTGTTGTTGCATGAACTGGAAAGCAGGGAAAGCACGGCATTAAGACCCAAACACTTGTGAATTACATATGTTTGAATTATATACATGAGTTAAATTCACAAGACAAACGGTTTCAAAATGCTCAAAACGACAAGAGCTCTCTATTTTGGCTTCGAAAATTCTGTGCGTAAATCCGCATCCTTGTACAAGTCATGCACACACTATCAACATAGATCAGCAAAACAATGTTTTGAAAATGCAAAGCACGACATGTATGGTTGTGCCATCTTGTGTCTGTGGGCTCGTTTGAAGCTTGAGAATGGATGATATCACCAAGGGTTCCACGATTGATCTCGATCGCATCATGGGAGCCTCTGCCTGGCAGCCGAAACAAGGGACAGTTGTACCATTCCTAGGGGATCATCACCAAAGCGGTACGGGGTTGATATACCAAGTCCAGTTGAATCACTATCAGGTTAGTGGTTGAACATGGTTAAACCACCGCGTCATGAAGAATCTGCACAAGTCAAGCAACCAATCATTTGTTGATACAATTGGGAAACTTCAAAATGCTTCAAACCACCAACCAGCTATTCGAAGATGTAGGGTGTTTGGCGGGATGAATAGCACCCAAAACTAAAGGGATTGATAATTGGAGTTGAATCTTTGTGTGGTTGATGGCTAGTTTGGTCATCCAAAAAATATGCTTGTCAGTCAAGCAGCTATCCCAAATATAGGGGAAAATTAAATATGTTTAGAACAATCAGCCAGTCTATTTGATTTATTTTCTGTCGGGGTGAATGCTTGCTATGTTTAGCACTGGTCACTTTTTGAGTGTGTGATGCGAGTCCCAGTCATTCATTCCCTCACCGTTCAGAAGCTAACGTTACCCGTTACCCGGGAAAGACCAGTTGGATGGCCATCCCATTAGTGCTTCAACAACTACGAGGTCGGGTGCACTAGTCAACCAATTTAGTAGGTCAACAACTTGGCTAATCAAATTCATATCTACCCATCAACTATCAACTCGTAATTAAACTAGTTGATAAGCCAACTTAGCTAATTAGGGGCCCCCCCTGTAGAAATGTTCAGCGGAGCTCCAAGCAGCCGCCATGTATTGCTGGCAACCGCAACGCCTACAGAAGAACAACAAATAAAACATTGGAGCAAGATGATAAGAAACGAATCAACATGCCCAATATTATCCAATGTCAACCCACAGTACAACAACATAATGAATCAGCATATTTGGAGTTTGAACCCAATCAATACCAACTATTATATACTGGTTCGTAATGGTCAATGATGGATAATGACGGTGATACAAACCGATGAATGGTCATGGCCAAACATGGCTTGGCTCATCACCAATGGCTTGGCGCCAAGATCATCACCATGTCCACGCCACTGGCTAAATCCAGCTTATTAGCCATTCATTAAACTATATTGATTCACCACTATTAACCATTATGACCGGCTGACCGGTATCTCACCGTCATATTCACCACTGTTAACCATTAATATTCCGAATGATTAACAAGCAATCAACCATTGCCAATTCACCTTAACAATCAAGAAAATGCCAGTTCGCCATTCTTAACCATCAAAAGGGCGGTGGGTCAGTTCACCCTGTACCCCTGGTTCCCCTATCACTAACCACTGTTTTCCCTGTGAAATTGTTGGTTGTTACCCCCATTATTGGTTGGTTAATATTGACCCATAGCCCTATAGTTGGTATATCCCCTACTATTGTTAGTTATAATCCCCTATGATTAACCATAAACCAGCTAGTTAAACCATGGGTTGGTTACTCAATTTTGACCCACAGCCATATGGCCGTCATTGATCGCTGTCTGCTGCTTGGTTCAGTCATGTTGTGAGCTGCCATCCGGTGACGAACCTTGTCGCTTCGGCCTTGGGGCGGTGCAGTGATCGCTGCCAACCCGCTGTCATCCATGCGTAGCTTGGCTCACCCACACTTCATGTGTGGTATATTTGATCGGAAAATGGCCATGTTTCTAGCTTTGTTTACATTTTGTATGGTATATGTACTCACGTTTGGGTCATTTTGAGCCATTTCAAAGGAAAGTGTTGGTCCACCAAACATGGAGCACCTGGCTTAACAGATGTAAAGAGTCATCCAATTGGAGGGCCGCAATTTATTCCATGGCCAAGCTCATGTAGCAATTCAGCATTCCCCAGGGAATGATCCGATTGAACGCAAAATGGCTTCGAAAGCAATACCGGTACACCCACATCATCCAATATGAATCATTTTTAGCAATAAAGCATCCATTGATGAGGTTCCCGATTCCATATGATTATGCTGAGAAGTTTAAGCTTTATAGGTTGTAGATTTCGGCCTTTCATTTAGCCTGAAATCATGGGCTCTCCGGGTCAAGCGCGCATCAAACAAAAAGGGCTTCCCGTTTTGTCGCAAACCAGCTGCTGAATGGATTTTTTCAAATCCATGCATCAACATCCCAAGACACCTTACTCCAGTTGTTGAAGTTATTAGTTTCCCATGACCGACCAAAACCCTCCACTCCTTCCGACCATTCCTAAAATCTCTGCTGCCACTAGTCAAGCATTTCATCAACCATTAGTAACGAATATTCACCACCAAGAACCATTCTCTCTCTCTCTCTCTCTCCTGATCGACCGATTATAGCCATTTTGAGCTATATATGAACCAAGTGCTTGCCACTATCCACCAAGTGTTGTCAACTATTTGTCCGTTTGTTAGCCTTTCTTAACCCAATCTTACCCACTACCACTATATTCAAACCTGGCATTGCCTGGGTCGCACGTTGGAAACCCCCTCCTGTTGGGGACGCCACTTGCACCTCTCAGCTTGCTCGGCGCCATATGGCAACATCGCAAGGAAGAAGATGGCAAATTGTGGCCATTTTTGGTTGGCGCTGGTGTGAAAAGTGGTTGGTATTGGTTACTTAACGGTTGATTCATGATTGGTTCATGGCTATGTATAGTGCACTGATCCTTGATAGTGGAATACAAAGGTTAATAATTAAGAATGGTCAATGTGTCAATAGCAAATAATAATGGATAACGTTGGTTTTTAGTCGCTGTGAGTGGTTACTTGTCTTTACTGCATGTAGTCAAGTAATGGTGAAAAATTACTATGTCTAAATGCTGGCTGATGGAGCGTTGACAATGCGATTTCAATGCAGCAAACTGGCAAAGAGCTGATCGAAAATCAATCTGTGACCTGCCAAAGGGTCACAATGCCTTTAGGGAACTAATTTCTACAGCACGGAAAATGCACAGCAACAAAAAGTAGAAGGATAGAAATGGTCACCTTTTTCACATTCAATCTTCTTGCAAGGCAGCGTGCAGCATCAAGATCTTGAGACTGCGATATGCCGCAATCTTTCGAAACACAAAAAAAATGACACAAATGTGCAGGGCCAGCATTTCTGGCAGGTTCAAACCTTTGGAACCGAAATTGTTTCTGCGCCCTGGCACCATCGGCAACACAACTTTCCCAAGACTGAAACGAAGTAAAATAAAGATGAAACAACAATGGGGTCAGCTGAGCGGAGATGTTTGGAGAAGAAACATAAAACAGCACTCGCCGCTGACAGTCTGTGATGGCGATTATCCTGCTGATGCTTCAAATGTCAAACCTCCGGCCACCCTGTTGGAGCCTAAGGCTACAGAATAATAAATGTATAGATACAGATTGAAATGCATATGACTTAGTACATATAAGCTGGCAAATATACCCTGCGAGTCAACGACTATTGCAAGCCCTTTAGATGACAAACGACCATACTTGAGGGGAAACCATCATTTCCCAATCGCCCTGTTTCAATGGTACCAACATATATTCGAGAATACTCACCGTTTTACATCAGAACTTATGAGCCTCTAAGGCATCAGCTTACATTAGGGAAACATCACCGGTTTACATTGAACAAACTCTATCATTAAGCGTGCGTGAAATATCGTGAACAAAAGATTAATCACCATCTTCAAGCGTGAGTTACCACTTTTCAGCGTGAACTACGATTTGCCTCAAACAGTTATATATGTTTGTGTTATTTTTTGTATTTTCCATTTTGGTTCTTGAGTGTTCAAAAATAATTATTGCATATACCACAACCAAGAATTGCCGTTGTGATGCGTGAAATTGCGTGATTTTTGTTGGATGCAATACCCCAAAATTTGTGGATTTTCTACGAAAATGGTGGAGTTGGGAAGGCACTTTACTAATGCCAGTTGGAGTTGGAGCACCAAGATATACACAGTTGGAGAACGGTAAAGAACATGTGCAAATATTGTTTTCTTCAAGAAAATTTGATGGTTATCATCATATAAATTTCTTAAAATATCTTCAATGTTTACATCAGTTTGATATCCGCGATGATTTGAAGCGGGTAGTGCCCCTTGTGGGTGACACAAAAATTCGGATGATCGCCAGCCCACGACTTTTTCAAACCTCGACGGCATTGAAACCCATCCTTGTTGATAATTCCATCCTATATGAAAGTCCACGTGAACGCAACATATCTTTGACAAGAGATCAGGTGCTTGATATGGAGCTAGACCTGATTCCAATGCGGGAGAGGATCGTAAGTGCTTTACCTTGCTCGATCAGAAATTATTCTGCTAGAAGTATCGAAAAGTCGCTGGCACTCGAACATAGCTGGTTGGTAGATCCACCATGTGCAATGGTTTCACCACGTTTCACCAGTGGCACTGCGTTTGAATGGTGAAAGCTCCAGGGAGCTTAAAATAGTATATTGAGGTATGCTTTCTACACCATGCTAATCTTGGATTGTCGGCCAGCCATGGATGTTGCATCTGGTGGCATGATTTATGAAAATTGTGACAACGTAGATGAACATGGCATTAACGAAGCTTTGCAAGAATTGGCTGCAAGTGCAACTGATGGAATTCAAGAAAACCAAAAAAACACAACATAGTTGGCCTTCACTCTTTTGATTTCAAACCTGATATGATTGAACACATCATTACTAACTAATCCATTTAAAACAAGAGTATATAGTATGACAAAAGAAAGGCAATAACTTGAAGACCATAATTCAAGATTTGAACATGTCTGTAGAATAACTCAAATGAACATGAATGAGGTTGATGAAAGCTGATGCCCTTTGATTTTGTTGGTCAGTTCTTGCAATAATGAGTTCTTATATGCTGTATACCGGTGATGATTGTTTAGCTTCCTGTGATTTATGTGCTGTGCTCTTGGATTAGATCATCAAATCAGTGGCATGGATAAAAATGATAAAATGATGAAAACTGAGATAGTTGAAATCAACAATGCATCTTAGAGTAAACAGTCTGACGTTTTGCTGCCCCTCGAATAACTTAAAACCAGTTACTGTACTATGGAAAACTCGTAAGCTCAAAGGTAATGCAAAACTCCGCTAGCTGATGCTACCTTTCGCAAATTTATCCTGAACAAAGTAGTGGGAGATCCACGTTCATCAGCCACTTAGACTCGATGTGAAATCGCCAGGTCTCAATTTACGCTCAAACCACGTGTGGTTTATTGAGACCTGGATCGCCCATCATTAGTTAATCCAGGATTAATCCATTTCCGAATTTACCAACATGATTCATCACGATCTGCGATCGATCCTTCAGCACTGACGATCGATCAACGAGAACGGCCGGATGGCAATCTGGGCGCACTGGCACTGGCTGCCAACGAATTCTGCACCACCGAGATCTGAAGAGGGCGACGGTGGACCAGTATGATGCTTGGTACAAGGGACCGGGGCCCCCAAATTAGCCAAGTTGGTTAAGTAGGGTAACTACTAGCTATGGTGGATCTAACGAGAATTTGAAGGCTTCAAAAACCAACTTGTAAGGTTTGGGGGGCCCACCTTGTAATGATTCATGGTGATCAGTGATGGCTAATGTTCAATGCTGGCTACATGATGGGTGATAGTGGCTGCTGTTATGGTCACATAATGAAGGCTGATGATTATTGATGGTCGTGGGTAATAATGGATGATTTTTTTTTTCTGCCCATGGGAGCGAGCAGTAAAAGCCTCCTCTGTCACCATTCGGTGAGGGAGGGACAAGCAACTCAAGAAACTCAACTTAATTGAGGCGCCGAGAAGAAAATTGCTGGCTATGAAGTTGAAGACAGACCGATATGATGATGTATGATGTTGGTTGATCGTGCTTCACAGTACTTGCACTCTAACAAACTAACCTGGCTGAGCGGACGATCCACCATTTCAGCTGCTTTACCTGTTGAACAAGTGTGCAAGTTGTTTGACATTCTTAGCTGTAGCTCCTAGCTTAGTTTGCCAACGAGTAATCGTACTAGCACGCTCACAAACAGAACGCACCCATAGCAACTAGACACAAATAGTAAGAAAAGGACTCATCAGGATCAACCAGTCCATTCCAGCTTGTCGTTCCACTAGTGCTCGCTGGCTAACTATCACCCGACCATTCCGTTATCTGCACAATGGGTTCAAATCGCACAGCTTCTTGACAAACACTGCTCAAGTGACCCGCGGAGAAAACACGTCACAAACTTAAAAGCAACAATTATAGAGACCCATACGTGACCCTTAAATACGCTCAAATAATGTTTACATCTGGATCAAACGGTTGTTAAGCCCCACATGGCGTGTCACATGGCATGTGGCCCAAAACGCTTGGCTGCCTCGTGGCTTTCGCACCCTCACATGAACCACAAGTGAACTGTAATCGCTACCCCATGATTGTCTTTGAATTGTTTTGGCTTGTTGACATAGTTGCACTCAATCTTGGAATTCAATAGCTACATCCCCAGTTCAGAGTTGCTTAAGCTTCACCACTTAACAAGCTAGTTGTATCTACCCTAGATAGCTCGCCTAGTCACGTTCCCTCTCCCATGTCTGCCGGTGTTTCAGAGTCTCAGCAGGCTCTGCTCAGCTCAATTTCTTGCTTGTACCTTTTCGGACCTCGGCCATGGCATGCTGATGTGCCAAAAGGCCGCAAAATTGTGATGCCAATGGGCAATGTATGGTCCAGTGTTGCCACCCCCCCTCCCCCCCCCCCGTCATGGTCATGGTCCC
>VSDK01024597.1:262943-367943 GCA_009767595.1 Symbiodinium kawagutii
GGGGGGTGGGAACACGGAACACGGTACCATGTATTCCATTGACGGGAGGTTCATATCAGAACCCCCCTGCAATTTGAGTGATGATCAGTTTCATATGGCAATTAACTAAAAAACACGGAAGTTAAGTGGTAACCCCCTATAAATCAGCAGCTTGCAGAAAACTGATGGTGGCTGCCTGTCACTCCCCACCATTCCAGAAAAATGGTGCTCTGAGATGCAGCCGCGAACGAAACGCGTTCGCAGTCATCACTTGGCTATGGGTCAAGCACTTAACCAATCAATAATGGCTTATAGTGACCAACAAAACTATAGGGAAAACAGCCTGCTTAATGATAGGGGAACCAGGGGGACCAAGGGTTTTGACCCACTGCCACTTCGAGAGGCCGCACCAATCTCTTTGGGTTTTTCGATTGTAAGCGCAGGATCTCCGTCATGTTCACCCCCTGCAACTCGATGCGCCGCCAGTGCAAAACGGTGTCCGTTGGCTTTTTATGAGATCCCTTTGAGGGTGAATCAATGTAAATCACCAACTGACCTAGTTGACATGCTTGTGCTTTATACACAGCTAATATCTCTTAATGAGTGAGGTTGGATTGCGCTACCAAATCTTTTCTCCGACAGGAAGGGGAGGGGAACAAGCGACACTGCTTCCACTTAGTCATAGGGTTCGATTACGCAAAGATTGACAGGAACATGACTGATAAATCATGCTTTCTGGTGGTTTCCTGGTTTTTCTCTACCAAGTGATTGAGTTAGTCAGTCTGCACTGGGACATGTGATGTTGCGACATATTGAACGCTCATCAACCAATGATAATTGGTCCTTGCGATCAGCAGCCGTCACCAAGAAAAATATCATCAGCATGGACTAAAATCAGTAATGCCAATCATCCACCATTCTCGGACAAAATAATTCAAAATGATGAAGATGAATAACCTATCTTGTAGTCAACAAAGATTTACGAGTAATAGATAGTAATAGTACCAATTCCAAACACCAACTAATTTATCAGGCGATTTTTGTTGCGCAAAATGAAAATAGCAATGCCAGGCGTAAACACCATGGAATCTTCCTACCTGTTGGAACACTCCTGGGAGCTCCTCCGCTTGATTTTAAGGGCTGGGTGGCTCCTGGCCTCGCTCCCAACCAAGAGCCAGCACCATTACAACCAAACGCATAGCCGAGCGCTCGCGTCGCGCACCTCCAGCATGCAGGATTCCTAGGCAAAATGGGACTGACCATCTGACGGGTTTGTTGATGGCCTGTGGCCAGGTTCGGGCCCCCGAGCGCTAGGGAAGTTGGTACCAGGGTAGCAGTTGTGGTAGATGTAACTGCAGCTAAATCTGCCTGGTGGTCACTTGCGCCAGCCAATATGCTCGTCTACCATCCTGTAATGCAGGGGCAACGCTGATGATTCTGAACCAGGCCTTCATCATTGGTACTGGCCGTGCACCCGAGGAACTGGTGTCCAACTGCGCTCCTGAAATTTTCCCTGATATGACTTGCTGCAGCTGTCCCAGTCACCAATGAAAGAAATCGCCCCAGCCATGAACAATCCTCAGCATGTGGCAAATCCATGGGTAATTAATCCCATTGACAGGTTCCATGTTTAGGCGACACCTCAACAACCCAAATCATCCCAACTCCTCCATAACCACCTGCGGCCCCTAAGAAATCCCAACGCTAGGAGTCTTGATATTGTTTTTCCCATCCCTAACCTTTCAAAACCATCATCAACCATTTTTCACCGTCACCAATCCTTATTCACCATCATGTACAAAGCAATATAAGCAACATTGCTGGCAACATAATGACAATCAATATACGCAATAATCAACCACCCGCATGAACCATTTCTCACCATGACCACTTCTGCATCAACCATCAGTAGTTTGTCATCAACCATTCTCAACCAACCACAAAATATCGTTGACTACTGCCAACCATTGTTAACCATCACTAGCCATTCTTAACCAGCATCATTAGCCATGAATTACCAACTATTAGTGCACTTAGCTACGCAACCATCGATAATCATCAGCTACATGTTAGGGGGTAACGGCCGTTAGCCACTGTCCGCCAACGTTAACCTCTTGTGATCTAACACTTCGCAAGGGATAATCCACCAATATACCCAGAAGAAGATGGATCACTGGAGATCACCAAAGGGGCAATAAGATGGAATACTAACTTGTTACCAGTGACTACCAGTGACTACATCTGACTAGCAGTGACTTACCATCTTACCCCTCTGGTGATCCACTAGTGACAGTGACCAGTGATCAACTTCTTACACGGCTGTGGGTCAAAACCCCGTACCCTTGGTTCCCCTATCATTAACCATTGTTTCCCTTATTATTGTTGGTGGTTATCCCCCATTAATTGGTTAGTTAATATTGACCCATAGCCACACTTCCAGTGACCAGTGACTTCCAAGGCAGCGAACTGTGTCACTGGAGTGATCTCCAGTCTCCTCGCCAAGGCGCGGTCGCCAAATCCGCAGTCACGTTCCGGGCCTGGAGAGTGGCGGTGAAACTCATGGATGATTAGACATTTTATAAGCATTAATTAAGGTTCATCATCATTGGTTAGCCATCATTGGTGGCTATCAGTTGTGCTTGTCCATTAATGGTGAACTGTTTGATTCAAAATGAACTTTGCTTGATTTTTCACGATTAAATCACTGTTGGTTGAATCATTAGACGTTTTTGTGCCAGGGCTTCCAGGGGGTTTGCCCGAAGGTACGACGACTGAGCGGTTAAACAAGTCAAGGCTTTTGACAGTTCATCGTTGTCAGTCGAAAGTATCACCTCATAGCGGTGCATCAATGATAAGACTCGTAAGCTGTGGATGCACCACGTCACTGACCATCGCGAATCGCATCAGTCGATCAACAACTACCAACACAAATGCTGACTGAGCGTAATAGTTGAATAATTCAATCCAAAAGAATCATTCAATGCGTGCAAAACTGACGTTGCTATTTACTCGCAATTGGCCAACCCCGTCCTTTTGTCAGTTTCTCTACCTATCTTCAAGACATTCCTTGCTGATCTTAACAAAGGGAAATTTGAAGGTTTGTTGGTTTACCTGCCAAACTGACACAAAGCAGGAATAGGGACACGATGCAAACAACGAAGATGAAGGACCTGGAAATCTGACCCCACATAACTCATGAATGGCACATGTACCAGCGCATTTTCCCTTAAAATGCCCCTGTAGCTCCATGTCCAGGACTCAGCGACAGCTGACGCCCAAGCCATTCATCGATCCAGTCATGTGCGGTGCTTGCAAGAAAGCTACGGTGAAACTGTTGTTGTAGAACTACCATTTGATGAACGGGCACTCCCGGTAATTAGCTCCAAGTCTCTCCGTTGAAAAAGGGTTATAAGGACACCCCTGGCTCCAAGCAGTTCCTTCCCAACCACCAGTCAAATAACCATGTTTGTGGGAGATCCACATGGGAGATCAAAGATCATAGATGATCAGAACTCTTGACATTGGATGTTTACAGCACCCATAATCCCGGCAGGTTTACCTGCAAGCATCAACAGCACCCACGGCACCAGTAACAGCAATAACATCAGCAACAAAACTGGGAACACAGGACCCTCTGCCTAAAAGAACAACACCAATCAACCAACAAACCACCGACAAACAACAACTACACGACAACTAAACAACAACGAAACAACAACTAGAAAATAACTACACAACATCTACCAATATCAACTCACATCAACGGACATCAACCAACATCCACCAACCACGCCATATCCCACCTGTTGAAACATCTCCTGCTCTAAATTGCGAAGGTCATCCAGCCTGACCGCAGCTATCACATGATCTACCCCACCGAATCTTACAATGAATCCCCAGAGAATTGGGGGAATCACATGGGATAGTTCACTTGAAGTTTGAGTTCGACTTAATGAAAAAAACAATGAATAAATCGATAAAGAAATACTTGAAAAATGAAATATCGTTACTGTAAAAACAAAAAACAAACACACACACACAGTTTATATATATATATATGTGTGTGTGTATATATGCATTTGCATATATAGATAAATTATATATGTATATAGATGTAAACATATAAATATAATATATATATATAGAGTCGTCGTCAATTACTGATAGCATTTTTTGTTTAACGAACATCACTTGTCACTTGGAGCACCGCACATATCAGGAACGACTATGTTTTCAATAATTGTTTAGACCATATTTCTTGATATGTTTCCAAATCTAGAACATCGAACCAAACAAAACAACATACTATCAAAATCACGTCGCCAGCAGAACACCATGTTCTAAGTAACCCACTCGCAAAGGCACCCAACAATTGTGTCATAATGTTTCCCGTCCCCCCATTGACGTGCTATACTTATATTGGAAGTTTTTTTTTTTGGATGTTTTGCAAATTGAAAGATGCCAGCCAGCATGCCTCCAATCAAGCTCTAAGAATAGGAGTTAGCAAGAAAACAAAATCAAACAAACAAAAACCAACACCGCCAGGAAAAACAGAAAACAATATGTTATGTTTTTTTCAATGACCCGGCAAAAATACAAAAAAATGTTTTAGAGCTGTTTCCTGTCCCAAACCCAGGATCAAGGTGTGTAAGTAAGAAATGCCACGGGGAAGTTCTAAGCATCGCGCCCTCAAGGGGATGGCATGATATCAGTTTTGTGGACTGGAAGCGTCCAATTGCAAACATAATCGTACAAAATACTTCTACATTTGCTCCAGACCAACTGCAAGGACAGAAGCTAGGCCTGTAAGTAAGGATATGTTCTAAGTGTCACAACGTATTCGGGTCGCAAGCACAGAAAAAAAAACATGGATGTGTTGTGCCCCCCCCGAGCAGTGCATGATCATATGAGCGATCTGTTGTAAAATGAATAAAAGTTTTTTAGCATGCGTACGCCTGAGCCAATGGTTTTATAAATGCCCTACAAGAAGAGCATGGAGGGCATCTGGGCGCGCAACTAAAGACATGCCAACGGGATGTTCCATGTGTGGTGCCCCGGGGGGAATGCATGATCACACGACCAAACCTATTGGTATAAACAAAATGTCCACATGCAAACAAGTGTTGGGTTCATCACAAAACAGAAGTTTTACAAATACACCACGCAGAGTCAATGCAGAAGGCCGGGAACACGTTTAAGAAATGCGCCAGGAAAAAAATGCGATGGGGATGTTGAAAGCGTTGTGGTCCCCATGGAAATTCTTTGATCAAATCACCGACGGTTTGGTTTTTTTGTAGGCTGGGAGAGTGCCCACGCGCAAACATGATCCTACGTCCACCTGATTACATCTACATACCCGCCATGGGAGTGCAAGGGCAGCAGATAGGCCTGTAAGGAAAGATCTGTCCTCATAGCCCAAAAAGGTTGCTCTGATCATATTGCGCGCAGAGATTTGTAGAATCAAGCGTTGCCCAAACGCAAACACACGCTATACATTTAGATAGGCCTAGAATTTCGGGTCACAAGCATAGCAGAGAGACCACCTAGGCGTGTAAGTAAAGAGATGCCAGCGTGGATGTTCTAAGTGTTGCGCCACCTTCCGCAGCGCATATTCATATGAGAGCGGTCTTTTGTAAAACGCAAGAAATTGTTTTTTAGCATGCATACGCCTGAGCCAATCAGAGAGACCATCTAGGCGTGTAAGTAAGGAGATGCCAGCGGGGATGTGCTGTGCCCCCGGAGCAGTGCATGTTCATATGAGCGATCTTTTGTAACATGCAAAAGCGTTTTTTAGCATACATATGCCTGAGCCAACGGTTCTAGAAATACCCTACAAAGAAAGCATGGAAGCATTTGGGCCTGCAATTGAAGAAATGCCAACGGGATGTAGTATGTGTGGTGCCCCCAGGGGGGAATACATGATCACACGACCAAACCTGTTTGTAGAAGTCAAAGTGTCCAAACGCAAACATATGCTTGATTCCTGACAAGACGTTTTACAAGCACATCATGAAGAGTCAGCGCAGAAGGCATGGAACGCATTTAAGATCATTTAAGAGATGTGCCAGTAAAGAAATGCGACGGGCATGTTCCAAGCGTCGTGGCCCCCATGGGGATTGCCATGATCCTATCACCAAAAATGTTTGCAGAATGGCCAAGTGCTTGAATGCACATGCCTACTGCATAAAAACAAAACTTTAGTGCTTCACAGTATGAGCATCCGGGTTTTCGCCTGCAACCAATATTTAGACGGTTCCATGTGCACGGCCCCCAAGGGAATCACCAGGAACTAACTGCTTGATTACAGCATCTGAAATGCTTTCCAACCTCAAAAAATATTCCTTGATCCCAATAATGTAACCGTTCCATTCGAGGAAACAATCTTCCCATTGGTCTTGGTGTGTGTGTAATTATATGTATACATACATTTCAAAGAAAACAAAAAGTAACACATTATCATATTAAAATACTTCATACTGAAGCCTGTTCCAAGCCTGTGCTGCCGCAATGTGGCATGCATTTTCGAACATGACGAGTCTAGGCTCTTTTTTTGGGAAATCTCCGAGCCTGTTCTGATGGACACGTTCCTGCAACAGCGGGTGCCGTGGGACATCTGTCAGCCTTGGGACATGGACTATCACATGGTTGTTTCAAGGCTACTCCGTAGGATCATCTTGGATTACCCATTGGAGCATGTGTCGCTAGCTGCGACTCTCTTACTTGGCATGAGGCTTTGAGACTCGAAATGTGATGCTCAGCTGTGCAGTTCAATCATTGCCAGGGAAGGCTCGGATATTTGTTTTCCCCGGGTTCTTGGACTCCAACCATCCCCGTCCCCTCCAAAAGGATGAAAAGAAAGCCTGTGAGTAGGACGGTATAGGTGACAAGAAGGGGAGTTCCCCTTGCGATCAGTGCGAGTTTATTGCGAGCCATCATTAAGAGTTCTTAGCCAGGATCAATTATCTCCCTCTCCAGGATTGGCCATGATTAACCATGATGAACTAGTAACCAGTGCCAAACATTCTTAGCCATGACCAACCATGATTGAAGCAACATGAACCACCGCTGATGCTTCCGCCGCCGAAAAAAAAAACACCTTCGAGCAAACTGACCCGGCGGCAAAACATCGGAGCGTGTTGCCTTGCCGACCCAAGCTTCTTCCAAATCCTCCCAACCTGGACATGGAAGCGTAGTGATGAGGCTGGCGAAATGACACTGGACTTACCCTACTAGAAGTAGGTGATTATGAAGTACTATAGGCTGCTTAGGTATGTAGGGATCAGGAAGTATGTGATGTAACTAAACAAGTATGGCCGGCAAACAAAAAGTCCTGATATTCTTGATCACAAGTACTCGGATATCAATCCTATAAGTACGATACATTGATTAAAATTACTCTGCCGTATACTCGTGTCGACTAGAAATCCTTAATTTGAATAAAAGTCACTTCGCTATCATTGGGGATAAGAAGGGCCAAGTTGCCCTGGCTCACAACATGAGGTAAGAGGCCATTCACAAAATTGGTGGCACCACATGGAGACAACAAAAATCAATTTGAGTTGAGCAAACCCAATGCGAACCCCTTCCTTGGCCTAAAGAATATCAGCTTGTGAAGATCGTGGGCGACGGAATGATTACGGTTCTGGTAGCACATCACGGAATTGCAGTCACAGACAGAGTCGCAAAGGCTTTATAAGACTTCATAAGGCTTCAGTTATTCGATTTCGGCTCATGTGATACAACTACACCAAGCGGCTTCATAAAGCTTCATGTGGCTTCACTAATTCGTTTGTGCTTTAATGACTCAACATGCATGACTCAACCATGTTCAACTGCACGGAGTCCCAAGTCCCGTTATTGGAATCATGTCGTGGTGGGCCGGTAGTGAGCAGTTGAGCGCTAGTCGCCTTTGTCCTGATCGCCTTTGTCATGATCGTACCACCTGATTCCTGTACCACTCACCACAAGTTCAGGTCCAATCGACCAGCACATGCTCAACCTTGCTCAACCATCTTGGTTTATCATCGCGGTTCTCATCACCAAGCGCTTGAACCATCGGTTGAAAGCAACAAACCAATGGCGCTGCGGTCCGACTCTGCCTGCTTCTGCTAGGAGCTCTGCCTGGTGCAGCATGGGAGGTCCCAGGAGGGCGTGCCATGCTGGTACTGAGGGCTGCTGGCTGGGTGTGGGAGCTCCCTTCTGGGGTGAAGCGATGGTCAATTGAAGTGAGGACTGCAAGAAAGCCTAGGAATTTCCGTCAAACAAAGCGCTTGAAGCGAGACCGTCCACAAGTCGTGGAACATAAAGGCATCCCTGCTCCCGAGTCATCAGCCCGCAGAAGCACTTTTCATTTTTTTTGCTGGGGCGTCCAGAGGGTTTGCCCGAAAGAAACTAAAGACTTTAGCAGCAGAGCCAAAGTCTTAGGCACAGCCACATGACAGAAGCACTTTTCATTGGAAAACCGAAAATAGATACAAGCACACATTTTAGGGGTACCTGATTCGTGGACACTCAATATTATCAATCATTACCTTGTCTCCTTACCCATGCCTTCCCTTCTGGAGACCTGAATTTTGGAAGCTGGAGAGCTTTACATGATGGAAGGCATAAGGCATATCGGACAGAGAATGATACATCGGAGCGATTCTCGAGTACAATGGTGGTGTGTTTCTGTTTCAGTTGTTTTGTGGGTATGCCTCTCCCTCTCCATTCCTTTAGATCCTACATACCCCTGGGTGAGCCAGGAGACATGTAGACATGATACACAAGAAGTGTAGTAACTATTAGCCGTTATTAGCCAGTATTCACCAGCCGTAACCCCGCATATTCACCAACCTTAACCCCACATGGCTTCATGAGACATATAGACTCCATCCTGTTCCTGCGAAGCTGTGAACAAAGTCGCCGCGGCCTCCTCTTCGTTGACGCCAGCAGGACTGAGAAGACGCGCAGTTTTGTGAGCGGTTTTGGAAGGCGGCATGCAACAACGGTCGTTCACAATGATAAAAAAGGATCAAGGATGGTTCATCATAATGTTGAATGGATAAGGGAGTTCTATCATATATAGTTTCGTTATTTTTTGTTAATTCGACAAACAATTTATCACCATGTAAATGGTGCTACTTACCGTATATTGATAATGGACTTCTGGATACACTTTAAAGCAATTTTCAGAGTCATCGATCAGTGGAAAGCTACCCAACAACAACCACGACGGCAAATCCATTGCCATGAGCTGGAAAGCAGCATTGTTGGTCACCCTTTGTGGGCACACGGATGTGACTGAAAAAAATGCCATGAAGTGAAACAGCGTAGACTCACTGCCCTCACGGGCTTGATTCATACTAAATCTGGATTGCACTCTTCAAAAATGAACCATGATTGACAAAATTAACCACTACCGAGAAGTCTCAAGCACTATTGGCCACTTAGCCATTGTGAATCATGAATCATCTTTGAGCCGTCATTCATCATCGCCCAGCATCAATCAGCGCTCATGGTTATGACTCAGACTATCATCAAGCAGCGTCGGTTCAAGGATCATTTGCCATCATTGGCCACCATCAATCGTTGCCCACCGCAATTCTATAACCATCGGTGATCCTTATCGATCATCATGTAATCATCATTAATCACCAATCATTATATAATTTCATGTCATCATAGTCAACCACATGAACATGAACATACCACCCATCATGCACCATTACTCTATAGTCAGTCACCATCACCCATCATTCTGAAACACCCATCATAAATCATTTAATCATTCCATCATTCATAATCAATCATTCAATTGGTTGGTGGTTTCAACCCCTCCGAAAAATCTTAATCAACAACCATTTGTGGATACCATGGGAAAATACAAAAAATCAAAACCACCAGTCATCCGATCATCCACTCCTTCAACCATTCAATCAATAAATCCTTATCGGCCATCATGCGATTATCACTTATCACTGGTTGGTGGTTTCAACTCCAAAATATTATTCAACCAACCAGTCGTCAACAATTCCTAGGGAAAATATGGGAAATCCAAAAATGTTCTAAACCACCAACCAAAAATGCCATGAGTGATAATCCTTCAACCATTCAATCTACCATTGATCACTCATCACCAAACGGCTGTGGGTCAAAACCCTGTACCCCTGGTTCCCCATCATTAACCATTGGTTTCCTATGTTTCCTTGTTATTGTTGGTTATTAACCCCCATGAAATTGGTTGATTAATATTGACCCATAGCCCTATAGTTATCCCCTACTATTGTTAGTTATAATCCCCTATGATTAACCATAAACCAGCTAGTTCAACCATGGGTTGGTTACTTAATATTGACCCATCACCAAACATTCAGCCATCCATCACCTCCAAACGCGGATCAGCGTCGTGAGTCTCAACTCCAGGTGCTGCAGATCATCCCAGATGGCCTGGCCGCCCCCGGGGACCCCACGACTGGACCCAGGGACCATGGCGGTGGGGTCAGCTATCTCAAGGGGTTGCTGATTTCCCATAGGAAATGATTTTGGCAAATAAAAAATGCACCAAAAACATCCAAAAAACACGAGGAGATCATGTTCAACATAGATCAAGAAACAGCAAAAACATGAGGAACAGTGCAGAAACATATAGGAATAGAAGGCACATAGAAACGTGCGTATGTTCACGGGGCATCGCACCACATTTCAAGTATGAACGCTGACCTGTTCGGTCATTTGGGAATCTTGCCCCCCAACAAACCATCATTGTTTGGAGAATTCGCTTTGATGTTGTTGTGATTTCTCTCTCTCTCTCTCTCTCCTTCGCTGTTTCCGTGGAGGCTGCCAATGGCAGGTGTGCTTTATCTGATGCACAATGTCCTTCAATGTCATGCTGAGAAGAATCAGTGACTTAGCTAAATGACTTAGTTGAATGACTAGCTACCTTCGCTGAGCCTTAGCAGAGCCTTAGCAGTTCTATGTGTTGATGCGAGTACCCACGCCATCCCACGCCACTCTTGGTGCATGCGAGACCCTGTAGTGAGGCTCTGTGTTTCCCCAGCTGGGAGCCACCGCGCAGCCCGCGCAGCCCGCGCAGCCCGCGCAGCCTCTGAATCTTGTAGCAAGTCTTTCAGTCGTTCAGCCTGAACGACTTCGCTGTGGGAGGTTTCATGAGCTGTGGTCAATTTCTATGGTACAATTTTTATGGTTTAAGGACTTCTATGCACTTATTAAAGCGATTCACCATCATCTTTTTACGCTTATCCCTTAGCGTAGCGCTGGCTACTGTACACTAAGGATAAGCGTAAAAAGATGATCAACCATCAAAGTGATTAACCATCATCAACAAAAGTAGACATCATCGAACAGTGGCATCAATAGCAGTAGACATCATCCAACAGCGGTATCAATAGTCATCATCCAACAAAGGGAATGTGCAGGAGATTATTCAGTGGATGTGAGACCATTCAACACCAAAGGATGCCAAAGGGATAAGTCCAGGTCACAACCAACAGAAATGCCAAGGTCCAGGAACCATCTGGTATTTTGTACCATCCATTCATCCAAAACCAAGGTCTAGGGATGGTCATTGATGTCATTGGACCCGTCTCTACCGTCACAACCAACAGAAATGCCGCGATCTCCAGCAGGCTCAGACCAGCTTCACGTCCACATCGGGGCATTTTCACATTCATTCGACATGCCGCAGTCACAGGACCTCCTATTCTGACATGTTTCTGACATTGAAGACTGACACATGTTCTGAAATGTGTTCGGATGAAAGGACTAAGGATGACTAACGTCTGACGCCGCTGAAGAAAACACATCAAGCTGATTACATGATTCAATCATATTCCATTGTATCCGAACATTGTTTGATGACACTTTTGATGATCCAATCAGGTCATTCACCATGAGATGCAATAAACGACCATTACAATTTGCCAATAACAATGATAACAATGATTCAAAAAATCACATCAAATCCTCATTCAACATGAGACAACCTTGTCGATCCAACATCAGGCACAACGGCTGCACCTTTGCAGTCTCAGGAACCTGGTGGCTCCTGCCAGGTGTCATTGCAGCTGCTAGCTGGTTGCTGAGTAAACCGGGTGCCACCCGGATAGGTTTAACACCTGGCCTTAGCCAGCTAGATTCTGGGCATTCAACCCCCAGCACTCGAGCACCGAAGCGCATTCAATGGCTACTTAGTGGTTGATCACATGGGATGACATGCTACTTAGTGGCTAGTCCATGGTAAATCGCTATGTAGCAATAGCTAAAAACAGCCAACAATCTGGCTAGTGATTTCAACCTCTCACGAGGGAAAATCAAAGATGTTTTTCAAACAGCAGCCAAAGGGATGATGGAAGATCCAGCTGTTAACCTCCTTGTGTGAGAATAAACCACTTGCCATTGTAGCGAGACTAGAGGGGTTTTGTCAACATGGATACTCCATGCACCCTAGAAACTATACACCCCTATCCACGGAGTGGAACTGTCCTAGTTCAACCAGGGTAGATTAAGACCCGGTGGCACGTTTAGAAAAACAATCCGCCTTTGATCACTGGCTCTTAAATGTTCAGTCGAAAAGTCAACGAATCGAGGAATTCATCCATCCGTCATCAATGAAATATGGCTGTGGGTACTGTTGGTCAATACCCGCTAATTACTGCTGGTGAAGGTAAGAGAGACTAACAAGCTAGCTATGGTAGCTATGTTGGAATGTGAGCACGCATTGTTTGGATGGTTGGTTTTGGCCCGTGGCCATACAATGACCATATATCACATATGCCTGCATATGCCAACATGATGAATCAATTCAATGAATCCCTCAGCTGCTTCAGCTGGTGTTTTCAGCATTTTTCAACTGGATCTTCCCAGGAATCGTCAACCAGTTCTTGCCAGCTGCAGCTTCCAAACAGCATGGCTTCGAGACCGCAGCTTTGCCATGGCCGATGGGTTTACATGGAAGATACCGGGGGAACCACCACTAGATGATGACCGGAAATTGTCAGCTTTTCATGCTTTTCTTGGTGTTTTGCCGTAAATCCCATGACACCCCATGAGATCCCGTGAAGTTGATTTTCGTAATCTTCAACGCAAATCAGCTCATAAAATGGCTACCCCAGTGATCCCCCCAATGGAATATTGCGCATTTTCGCATGTTATAACCCACTTGGCATCCATGATTCGCCCATTTGGTCGATGCTACCGGTCCCTTTCCGGATCCTCCCGGCATCTTCCTCACCAGCCAAACCTGGCTTGTCACGGCAGAAGGTGGCCCATGGGGTAGCAGCGAAAAATGGCTAAAGTGACAGGTTCAGGTTGCCTAACCATGCCTGACCGTCATATTTTGTCCACTTTTCTGCTTGGTGGTGCCGAATGGAAGGGCTAGCAACCACACTTTAGCACGGTCAGTACCATTCATAAGCTTTAACAGCTTTACAAATTACTCCCAACATACATCCCAATGCTGAATCCATTCCTGACATTTCCTGACATAATCCCCGTCGCGCAATGGCTTGGAGACGTCTCGTGCTCACGTATTTCGGCTCCAAGCTATGCACAGTCGTGTACAAAATCCGACAGCAAAATGATTCGATCCCAAAGGCACTTTGCAGACGAGAACTGGCATGCACCTTCGCCAAAAAAACATCACCGCCTACTCTTTAAACCTTCGAATGAAGCCAAGGCCAATGTTTTTGACGGACAAAACATGATAAAATATGGCATCAAACGGCATCATCACTGATGCCAGGGCGACACCAATCTGCCGGGCAGCCCCGCCAGATGCAAAGAGGACATATGCATAGAGTTCTGCAGCCTTGGTTGCGACATGCGCCCGCGAGTGGGAGATCGAGCTGTACCATTACCCATCAGTTTCACCATACCCACCGGCGATATTCATGTGATGAACCTCTCTTGAATTCTCTCGATCGGCCCAAATTGTTGAGGATTCAAAAACGGAGATGAACCATGATGAACCATTCATTATGGTCTTTGCGTGTCTTTTTTTGGCACAGCTCGCATGAACAGCGTGGCGGGACAACCCCGCTTAGGACTTTGTGATTGTTGTCGTTGTTGCTGGCTTGCCGACCGTTGGGTTGCAGCTCCCCTTGTAAAGGGATATATGGATACGCCCAGCTTCGGACCGCTCCCTCCCAACCAACACCCGCATGTTCTTATTGCTCTTCTTCTTTGGCTTTTTTGTCTTTCTCCCTGCTCCCTTCTTCTTGTCCTCTGTGTGCTTGTTGGTTTGACCAGCTTGTTCATTGTTCTATTTCTCTTCTGTTGCTGTTGTGCTGCTTGCCCTTTTTGCTTGTGTTCCCTTTGTTTGGGCAAAGGCTTGGGAAACTGCATGGGGGTTAAAATCCCAACCTCAAGCCTCAAGCAGCACGATAACAAAACCAACAGGAACAACTGAGCTGGTCATCAAACCATGCTGCGTCATCATGCCCCATGCTTGTTTGTCAACAGGATGGTCAAAAATAAATAACAAACAGCACCAGCAACAACAACAACAACAACAACAACAACAACAACAACAACAACAACAGCCTACAACAACATCAACAACGAACAACAGCTGCCAGAGACGGGCAGGGCTGAGTTCATCTAAGTTCCACACAGGCTTTACCTGGCCGAATCAACTTCCGCTGATTTCAATCGAGATCTGCATCAACAGCTCAAGAGTGGCCATGCTGTCCCACCAACAGCAGCCATTGCATTCCGCTTGCCCCCGTGTTGCGCTGGCTCATGGGTAACCCCATCATGGGTCGTAGTAGCCATCTCCATCAAACAGGATGCATTCATCAGCACGAGCTGGCAAAGCCCACAACGCTGACCAAAAATGACAATCAACTGCCTCCCAAATTCCTCCCAGACCAGAATGTTTGAATAGTGATGGCTGCTGGCCAATGGTAAATACAGTACACAAACATCGTATGGAAAATGTTTTCAAATGTTCTAAACATATTAGGTATCAATGCTGATTAATAGCCAGCAATCATGCGTGTTGATCATCAACCAACCATATGTGCCCAAATCAAATGAATTACCATCTAATCATAATTTGCCACTATGCTACTCAACACTCCAAGCACTGCAATGGGGAATCCATAACTCATCATAGATCCATGAGCCCACCGTTTCTTGATAAAGTGAGTTCATTGATCCATAGAAATCTATGGATCTATAAACCTATGAATTCATTGATCCATAGTGCCATTGAAATTTGGTCCATAAACCCGTGGATAGCCCATGGCTGATCTCCAGCTGTGGATTCCCCGTGCCTCGTTGATCCATTCCTGCCCTAGCACGCGGCGACTGCAGGAAAACCGCATGCGACCGCCATGCGACCGCCATGCGACCTGTGACCAACAACGAAAACTGAAGGCGACTTGGCGGAATGAAATCACACTTCTTGACAAAAGTTCATGACTTGGCAATACCTGGAGGATCATGCTCAACCCTTCAGCGGGATAATCAATTGGAGTGAAGGGGAGTTATTCTTCAAATAATTAAAGTGCATATTTCGATGTGTCGGTACCAAGCAGTACGAAGGGTGACAATATTGATCTGCGTTTGAGCGCCATTCTGTGCAAATAATAGTTGGATCAAGCAGCTATGATACTACCATCTGTCATGTACTGTCAGGATGCTCATGAAACAGCAGGTTTCACACGCTGCCGTCAAATGCCATCAATTGAAAACAATTCAAAACTCACCGAGCAGACTCCGATGTTTTTCTTTGCAGCGATTCTGCTGGTTTAACATGCACTCCCAAAATGCATAGTAGCTCCCTACCAAATACCAAATGGATCCAAATGGCATGCAGAACCTCCCCATGAGCCCATCAGAACCTGTACAGCTTGGATTGTAGGGCAACCTGGTCCCTGCCGTGCCATGGATTCGCCCAAGCAACCCCATCTGAGCTCCCTGGCCATGTGCTCGGAAGCAACATGGCCGTGGCATGCTCGGAGGCACGTTTCAACTCCTGCTCCTCGCGAGGTCATGGGGCCCAGAACTGTGCATGGTGTTTTTTGGACCAAAGTAGTTGCCCCTCTACTCTGCTAAATGTCAACACTTAGTCGCGGAAATACACATCCATGATCATCCCCGCAGAAATCAGCCAAGTGATGCCAAGTGTAGGTCAACAAAGCCTGAATGGGTGGATGTAGCGCATGCTGCTTTCTCCCAACTTCTTGAATACAATGGGCAGGCAGTCTACATTGTGGTCGCATCAGTGCCCTTTCCAAGGCAACTAAGCAAAATCCATGCTTCGCAACATGGCCAAAGAGGGTTCTGGCAGTGTGCAAACCCATATATATATACAATATATACTATATATATATATAGGTTTGCGGTTAAATACTATGTACGGTTCAAAAAAAAACGTACAACCAAACTACAAACTGAACAAGTTGTTCCTCTTGTGGTTTGTGCACAAAACCTTTCCCCATAGACTCCTACGCAGGTCTGTCTAGACACGGCAATGTGTGGATCACGGATCACTGGTGTTTGCCTTTAGTTTGCCTTTTGTTTTTGGAACCAGAGATTTTATCCGCAGCGCAGGCCAATCAAGATGAGGGTCCTTGGTTGCTCCGCCATACTAATATTGTCAGTTCAGCTCGGCAGAGTCAGGTGGGGAAAAAGGTTGTGATCCTGATCCTGTACGTAGATAGATTTAAAATCTGCACATGTATTTATATATGAATTCATATGCGTATTTTTTGCATATAAAGTCATATAAGTTAAATATGTATATATATATATATAATGTATTTATTTACTTCTATTGATCGTGAGCATACATCTACTAGGTGCATGTGCAAGTACGCTACTTGGCTCATAGCATTGGCCTTGCACCAGGAGTGATGAAGCGCTGGCAACTGCCGGCAACGCCTCAAAGAAACTCTGCATGGTTTTGGGCATCGCTCGCCGCAATCGTTTTCGGACTTCCTGCAGGCCGTCGGTCGCCGCGGTTTCGCTGATCCGCGCCCCTCCATACGGGGCAAAAAGCCCTGCTGATTAGGGCTGTTTGTTGGTGTAGCCAGGTATCACAGGCGTAGTCGTCAAGGATGTCAAATGCATGGTGATAGATCAGAATGACGAAATCATACGAAATCAATCTATTCAGACACATTTTGTTACTGTTGACTGCAACGTGTGGGTTTATATGTAGGCACCTGTCACGGCAATAAGAAGGACATTGGTATCTTGGTGCCACAAAGAAAAAATGCGCACGGGTGCCAAAAAACTGTATAAAACCATCGAAAACCAGGGAAATACCAGAACAGAACAACAATTGGGCATACCAAACCAGGCATACTAAAATGCCTCCCCCAAAAAAATGCTGATGATATATATGGGTCAACTATGTTTCGACCCTGCTTTTTGCTTGCTGAGCACCTCCAGGGGGTAGTTTGCCAGAACTGCAAACAGGAGAAGGGACACATGATCCCAGAGAGTTTTGATCGCAGGAACCTCCATGACCAACTAAAGAACAATGAATACTGATGTGTTTCCTTGGTTTCTTGTAGCATTCCACCGATCCAGTGATTCTTTGTCCACATATTAGGCATTGAGAGGGATGGCACCTGAGGGTGACATGTGGTGACCACAAATTTAGCGTATCAAGAAGAGAACAAATATTGTAACCGTAAATGAAAGCCTTACTGGTGCTTGGGAATGAGGGGATGATCCTTATTGCCTATGGTATGTCATTCTCCAATTCTCATCCATTCCCTGCTAAGCACCAGCCACAAACAAGAGTCAGCGAGAGAGAAGCAGGAACAAAAATGATTCAAAAAGGACAGAGGAACAAACACCTGCTCCCGATATCTCCCGATGCCTCACCAGGACCTGAAAACCGTTCTGAATTTGTGTCCGTCATGTCTCCAGTGTGTTGTCTTTCATGCCCGTTCTATGGCACACATCTGCAAACGGGATCCTTACAGTCCTTCTACTGTCTAATGATGGCAGCAACAGCTCAGTAGTATCTGCATGTGCTGCTTGATGATTAACATCCTGATACTGGAAATCACATGAAATCACCGCTTCCGCTGTCAAAAGGAACGCTCAGTTCATGGCACTCGACCCCAATGATGTGGATACCGCTCCACGCTGGATGAGTCTTGGCACCCAGACTGCCCTGGCAGCTTCCCCATGGCTGACAGCTTCTGAAACGACCTGTCCAAAGGTCCCGGGATCAGTGCACCACGGCAAGTGGGAGAACATGGAATAAAACGCCGATATCATCAACGCAGGTTCATCTTCTTTCATCTTCTTTCATCTTTGACCTTTCATCTTTCATCTTCCATCTTTCATTTTCCATCTTTCATCATCATCATCATCATCATCATCGTCGTTCAAAAAAGCACTACCATCATGAATAATCTCCATGACTCTGAACCCAGCATCGCTAAGCAGTTGAGTTGGCCGCAGAGCATTGGATTTCCGCCTTCCCGTACTTCATCGCATCATCGATCCGGCCTGGCGGACCACTCCAGGCTATGTGATTGGGCCAATAGGAGTCCCCAGAAAGGTCCAGGAAAGGCCGAGGGAAAGGCCCAGGATGGCCCAGGGAGTTGTAGAAAAGACCTCCATGTTGGGGAAGGATTGGTTTCGTTGTACCGGGACAGCCGTTTCCAAATTGAGCGCCACAAGGCACCCGTGTAGAAGGTCTCATGAGGCACCCACAAAGGTCTGGTCAATTCTGGTCATGAATCACCTGGCGGTTGTAAATCACAGGCTGAGAATTCCCTGAAGTGACCTGATGCATCCCAAACATTGAGACTTCCATGCTAGCACTGGGGGCAACTCTCGGGAGACCTTCCTCTGGATGCCCATGATGAGTAACTAGGGCATACCAGGGCCACCCGATTTCTAAACATGAAACAATCAATCGCAGTATCCAATCATGGTTGCATGATCCGAGTCTCCCATTCTGCCGTGACACTTGGGTCTCAACAGCAAAAAACATCATAGCTCATGTCATAGCTCCGTCCAACAACAATCACCAAACAACGCCAAAAGCCACAACGGAAACAGCAGCAGCAACGGCGCAACATGGAACAACCCCATCACGAGGGGAAGATCAATGGCATCAGTACCATAGTTTAACTTACGGCAATGAAGAACACCAACAGCAACGCCAATGACCCCAAAAAAGAACACCAACACCAAGAATAAGAACAACGACTGTAAAAGCAAAAAAGGACAAACTGAAGCACTGTATCTGGTTACGAAAGCTATGTGAATTCTTGGCGGTGCAGTGGCAATCAGTGAACAAACCTAACCGCGAATTTTCCAGAAAGAATTCAGTGGCGATCATTTTTCGCCCGTGAATTCATCACAGCTCCCCCGGTTCCGGCCTTTTTCGAGGCGAATGTTCTTCAAGGTTTGGATCAGCTCTTCCTGAGCCGTCCGAACAGCTGATCCAGCATCGCCAAATCACCACATATTCATGAAACCGGGGTGGTAGGGCACCCTGCCGGCAATCAATGGGACATAATGGGACTATTTTTTTTTGTTTTTTGCTCAGCCGGTAAATCATTCGGCGAGGTCTTCATGGTCAAAAACACCTAAGAACTGGAAAATAATTTCCGCAGGTGGCTCAAGTGCGCTCATCCGTCAAAAGCATTCCAGTGGGATTTCAGGAATGCGCGGAAGGTGTCAAACGTCTCCAGCGCCTTGAAAAAGGACGCCGGGTCAATCACGATGAGTTCGGTAAGAATCGCCGCTCGATTTTCTTTGGGACCCTCCACAACTGGTTCTCCAGTTAAAAATGCTTTGAGCACCTCCACTTTTGCCGCGAATCTGTCTCCTCCCCACAGGGGCTGAGATCCAATTCCCAAGCTGGAGCGAGTCTGCGCAAGGATGGCAGCTTCTCTTGCCTCTTTATTCGCAGCAGAAGCTGGGATGATTTCCTCGTCCCTTTTGCGCAGGGAAGTCTTGATGTCTGGCTTGATTGCCAGTTGGAGAAGTGGTACCCCAGGTCTGCGATTGGTGGAGGAGAGGAAAAGCAGCGACAACTCTGGAATCGCTGATGTCAATGCAGACATGCTGGATTGCGGGACCAGCTCTGCCGTCTTCCCGTAAGCCATGGAGCATTCTTCCGCAGCCGATCTGACTCCCTCGGCAAATTTCTTTGCCTTCCCCATCAGGCCCATTCGGGCCTTTTTGGGACCGATGAGTTGGGAGAGCACGCAGAACATCAACGTTCCAGTCAGCTCAGCACTCGGCTCAGCCTCCTGGAACTGGGTCTTCACCCAGTTCCGCACCGCAACGGGGTTGGCTCCAAGGTACAGGTATTCGGCTGGAATCTGTACAGTCACCGAATCGAGCGCCTTCAAGAATGACTCCATGTCAGCCATGGTAGATGAGCAAACCAAGAGCACAATCTCCCAGAACCAAATGAAGAGAATGAAAACCAAAGGAAAGAGAAAGAACCTCAAAGAAAAGGAAAGAGGAAAAAGAAAAAGAGAAAAAACCCAAGAACCAAAACCAAACAGTAAGTCGAATTGTGCTCTTTGGTGGACTTGAGCCAAAATGGCTGTGGTGTCGGGTGAGGTTTTAGGGTAGGGTTTCGCATCCCACTAGGACAACCGGGTCGCCCATCCAGCGACCAACTGAACCACCCTCCTCGCCGGGGCCCAGCCTTGATTCGACTTTGAGCCCTTAATGCGCGGCTGCGCTGCAAACTTGAGCTGCGTTGAGGCTTATCCCACCCATCTACCGTAGGATCTGAGTAGTCAAGATCGTCTTCTGAGTGCTGCGCTGGATTTCTTGTTCATCTTCCTCGCCCCTCGGATTGGCAGTCACAAAGACACACAATGACTGTTATGTAGGGTCTTGGAATGCGCGTGAAAGCAAGCAGGCAAGCAAACAAACATGAGGACTTGTTTCGCAGCAGCATATGTGCATCGTATATACCGCGTGGTGCATGTGTGTGGGAGTGTCTTGTATGCGGTCAATGTCAATGAACGTCTTTGTTGGTGTTGGGGCGGCGTCTTTGACGTCGACTTCAAAAAGTTCTTGCTGTGAGTTTTCTGACCTGGGAAGGTGTGCTTTTATCTTAGGTACCAATGGCTATGGGCCAACCAGGTAACATCAGCATGGCGACATTCTCTGAGTGCTTGGCGCCGCTTCGCTCGCTGCCTCACATTCGTGATATTTTTGTCACTGCGTCGGATTGCAAGAAAGAGATGCATCAAATATAAAGCTTCATTGTCATTACGATCAACATTGCAAGTAGATCAAGCAGAGAACCTGCGCCAGGCGGGGGCAAAACTTTCCAACATTTAGGAAACATATTGGGAACTGAAAGGTGGCCTTTCAAGACGTTGGCGCGATGTTTTGCCTCTAAGAATGTTGGGGCGGTTCTTGTTCGCAGCTGGCGGGCTGTTAACGTTGGAACTGTAAAATGTGTGGTGGACTTCGCGTGGGCGAAGCTGGCGGGGATGTTTCTGTGGTCCGGGCAGTCCTGGTTGCCTTGCTGTGAGCTACATGACTCTTCTGAGCTACACTTCTCTGAGTTCCATGATGTTACATGGCTCTTCTGAGCTATCCTTTGCTGCATGACTCTTCGCTACTCGTGCCAGAAGTACATGACATGATTGCCGGAGCTATTCGTTTCATTTCGTCACATGGCTCTTCCGGGCTCGTCTCCGAGCTACATGACTGAGCGACATGATGCAACTCAGCAGCCCAGAAGAATCTTGCAGCTCAGAGAAGCTCAGAAAAGTCAGCCGTGGTCCAGAGAAGAATTTTCGAATAGTCATGAAGCTCATAGAAGAATAACTGAGAAGAGTACTGCAATTCAGAAGAAAGAATAGCTTAGATAATCATGAAGCCTAGAGAAGCTTGGCTCAGAAAAGCCGTGTACCTCACAGGAAAGTATCTCAAAAGAGTCCTGTACCTCTTCTCGCTGAGTTACTCTTCGCTACTCTTCTCTACCGAACTCTTCTGAGCTTCCCTTCTTTGAGCGACATGACTCTTCTGAGCTATACTCTTCTCTGAGCTGATGGTAATCTGAGGCTGTGTGGGCCATTCTTCTCTGAGAGACATGACTCTTCTGCACGGTTCCTCTCTGACTACCACATGCTACAGCATACTCGGATACTGCAGCGTACGACAGAATACTACATTGTGCTACAACCTACTGCTCTGTTCTACTCTGTGCGGCTCTTTTCTACAACATACTTACGACGTACTACTCTGTACCAACTACAGCGCACTACAAAGGACACACAATATATCACACTGTATTACGGCGCACTACGACGTACTACCCTGTCCTACAACCTACGACCTACAACACCGTGAATAAAGCTAGCTTGCAGGATGTTGCCAGCAGCCACCAGTCGAATAGCAAGCACGACTGGAAATATGCGAGAAATTTGTTTGAAAGACGAGTGCATTACTCCGACGCAGAACAGAAAGAATTGTTGGAAGATTGGGAGTTTGTGCTACTACTCTGTACTGCAGCCTGCTAGTTACAATATACCAAACGTTCTTGGATGCAAAGACTACACTGCGGAAAGCAGCCTGCAATCGCAAAACAAAATATCAGCAGCATAAAGCAATGAAACAATGACAGCAAACCTGATTGGATGCGGCAAAAAGCTACCTTACCTGCCAACTTGGCACTTACACTTGCTACTACACTTGCTTGGCGGCGACACTTGCATGTGGTCCGTAACTCGGAGTTTCTCTACGAAACTTCTTTCGATTAGAACCATCAATATGTTTGGTTTTAAAATTGCCACAATCAAGATTGTTGTCATCATTAAAAGTGTTAGCATTGTAATATTTTACATTGATGCATGCGCAGGTTAATCGGCAAAACAATGCAAATCACATATACAAACTTACGCATGCTACCTTTATGAATATTGAATGAAATGATTTGGAAGGGTCTCTCTCTCTCTCTTGTTGGGCTTGGCCGTCCGCCGCCTCACAGAGGCGCCCTAAAAAGTCAGACTTTGGAATGGTCTGCAAACATATGCTCGCATGTCTTTGCGCACGGGTATCTCCCTGCACTTTTTCACCGAAAGGGAACTAGTCTTGCCAAACATGTTCTTCCACCATCCTTTGGCGGTTCAACATAGATGAAGCAAGTTAGTCAAAAACCACCAGCCAGTTCCTGGTTTGTTCGCAGCACCACTTGGGGTCCAACAAAAGAAATACCATTCACCACAAGTCTGACGCTGTCCAGCTTGGTACTTCCTATCTTGTCATTGCAGCCAGCAGTGTAGCATTCCAATCCTACCATTTGGTTGGCCCCACTCCGCTCGAAATCGCCCACCCCCCTGCAATAGCCCTAGGTACGGCCAATCGCTGCTAACCCACCGCGGATTTTTTTCAACCGCAACTGAGCAAAAGGTAGGTATGAACACACGGTGTTCGTGTCCGTAGACAACGTTGGGCTGAGCGTTCAATGCTCAACCCTAGTCGCTCTTCCCTGCGTGACGGGCCATGCCTTCCAAACCTCTCCGCCCTGCCGTTGCCTCCACCTACCAACAGCAAGGCGTTGCAGCGGTGTAGGCTGCCAAGATGGCCAGGATGTTTCTGTCAGCCGCTCTGAGTGAAGAAATCCGTGGCACGAATCAGTTGGCTACGGAATCCATCGAAAGAATGCATTAATTGGCTACGGCAGTCGTGATGAAATGGCAAAGTAATTGGGTCATTGATCATTGATTATCAGTATTGGCGCATGATGAATCACAATTCAGAATTTATCAGATTGATCATACTTCATATTTGATGATTTATTCTATCAATGTGCAATGTGTAACAATCACATACTGGTGGTGGACTACCCAGCCCCTGCACATAACTAGCTGGTTTTTACGGCGAACAAATCAAAACAATGGATGGCAACGAAAATGCCGCGGATGAGTTGCAGGCAAACACTGGGGAAATCAGTTGTGACAATGCGGTTGATTCTCGATTGCCCTGCTTGCCTACCAAAATGAATCTCGATCTGCATTGCTCTAGACTGAAGCGAGAAACATCCTCAGCCGTCACATTGCGGGTTGATGAGAGCTAAAGTAACTCGGATTGTTCGGTCGGTCAGTTGTAGCTCTGCCAGACTTTTGACTCAGTTCCATGCTGTTCCACCAGGTTTTCAAAAAAAAATCACTCTTCATAACTGCTGGCATCGACAGGGTCGTGCCAACAACTACCTATCTGCATGGTTGGTGGTTTCAACCCCTTCGAAAAAACTGAGTCAACCAACCAACAATCCTGAATATTGGGGAAAATCAGGGATGTTTCAAACCAAGAACTAGGCTACCAATTATAGCTCCAAAAATGAACCCTTGCGATCTGCTACAACCTCTGACCGTCGACAAAACGCCACTGATCGGCTTCTCTTGAGCGGATACAGCTGAGCAACACATGACTACATCTCCAACTTCGCGTTGATCAGCTGGTTGCAATGATACAAACAGTCAACTCATAAATCTGCACGTGCAGCAGTTAATTGCCTGGGCTTTTGCGAATCGAAGTTCTACAGTAATTTGGTTAAAACGGTCTTTTGCGAATTGCATCAACTTCTTACATCAAGTGAGCCACAAACATCGCTACAGATACAAATGCAAGCAGCGCCCTGATGTGATGACTTGGTGAATCATTGATGGTTGCTAATGTTGCTATAGTGACTAGCAAGAAGGATCCCACTTTACTTGGTGGCCAGCAGAAAGCCTGCGTCTCGATGAGAATGGAGCGGAAAGGGCCAAGTTCTTGGCTTGATCTAGTTCGCTGTCGCATCTGTTATCCGTGAATGGTGGAGACCATATCCTGAAAAATGATGCTGGCGCCATCCCTACAAAATCGGCAAGTTCACCAACTATAATGAACCAACTATCTATACATTTTGCGGGAAAAAACACATGTGCAAACCACCAGCCAGGAATCCCAAGGTGAGGGCGTTCAAAAGTTGAAAACTCCAAACTTGCTGACCAACAGTTGGGATGTGGCTTGTGTTGCCACAGAGTGACAGACTGTGTTAGACCAACGAGCACCCCATGGTCTTGCCAAAGCTGCAAAATTATGATTCAAAGGCTCAGCGCGTATTGTGTCTCAGCGGCACACCTTCTGAATCAACTGGTCGAAAACTGGCAGGACGAGCAAAGCTCCTCCACTGTGTGTCAGGGTCGGGACCATCTGAGAGCAGGAAAGACCAGCGCAGCTGACGCAGTCTTTCCGTCTTGGCCTCAAAGTCCTGCTTAAATGCCGCCACCTTGCTGCCTTCAGGCGACCATTGACCAATCTGAACCCTCACGCAGAACTACAACCGTGTGGTTGTCTTCCCTTGATGTCTTCCCATGGCAACTGTTCATCAATCGTTCATGTATGTTCATGTGTTTCAATTCTCTTGTCTGCACTTGCAACATCTTGCAACATCGAATTCGCATGCATTGTTACTAAAAGGGAATCAAACGCAGCACCTCAAAATCCTATCTATCAACATTGCTGAACGAGCATCAGCATAGTGCAACATTAGGGTCACAGAACTACCAAAAATGAAGGCTGGCAACCTATGCACTTGCAGGTGCATGCCAATAAGAATCTGGGACATCTACCATCTGATCTTTCTATGTATAAATATACAATAGATATCAAATATCAAATTGCTGCATTGCTTCATAAAAAAGCATACTGGTAAGAAAAGTATCTGAAAGATGTCGGTCCAGGATGTCTTTATCATCAGGATAGCCTGGTGCTTGGCCTATGGGGTTGCTTTACTAGGATTGGGAGTTTCCCACGTGCAACTGCTTTTTTTTACAACAAACGAATTGGTCTTGAATTAGGGATTCAAAGCGAATCAGATCGACAATCAAAAACGACTTACTGTGGGTCTTTACTTATTGTTTGGGGGCTTACTTTGTACATTGAATAGGTCTTTGAAAAGGAAGTTGCAACAAAAGGTCGAAAACACACAGGTTTTTTCAGGGGGAGGCCTTTTATTTGTTGTGAGGGGGTTCCTGCACACACCTGCTTTTCACAAATTTTGACAGTTTTAAGTAGGGGATTTCAAAAACAAAAAACGTCAAAAACAAAACGTTTTTAAGTGTCTATTTGAATAACTGTTTGGGTTTTCTTAGTGGACCTGTTTTTGGCACAATTCGCTGGTAGGTCTCAATACGAGATTGAAAAAACGAGAAGGTCCGAAACGCACGATGCGTTCTTTTTGGGATGGGCTTTCCTTCGTACAACTGCCTTCTTTCAATTCTTGAATGAGTTTGTATAGGGGATTCTAGACTGAAAAGATCAAAAACCATGGTTTTACAATTGCCAGGTTTTTAATATGCTTTTTTACTTGTTTCTACCACCCCCCAAAAATAGATGGTGCAGTCTCCCGGGGGTTGCACCATCTCCTAGCATTTTTTCTGGCATACGAAGGTTGCCCCGCCTACCCGTACCTGACAAAAAGACATAATTCAATTGCCAATTGCGTCCTCCTGCTCAGCAAACCGGCAAGACATTCAGTATGCAAACAAAAGCTTGTCACTTGTCATTGGATATGAGCATGGATATATATAGCCACATATAGCCTATATACAAAGTAGTTACAAACTTTTAATTCCGGCAGTTACAACCCCTATAAAGAAGGGCACGTTGAGTTGCTAGATGGGAACGCACGTCCACGCAAAGAAGCATTGCATGGGCGCTCAGACTTTCTCAGTGGCAAAGCATGGCAGCACAGCCCCCAAATTGCATGCACTGGCTAGCGGTTCGCAGCAGCAGGCTGACCCACTTATGGATTATCTGAGAAACTAACCCGCAAGTTGAAAAACACGAGTATCACCGAGTAACCCATGTATGAATCTTGGATTTTCATGGATTTTCCATTAGTTTTAATCTCCAGCTCAGCTTGCCAGATTTCTCGTGAACCTCTGAATCTTGCTCACGTTGACCACTCAATTCTTTATTTCATCATCCAGAGCCTGCCTGGCGCCCCGGCCACACGAATCGGGAGTGCACCGAGCGGCCTAAAAAATTTTAGAAACAATAACTGTACGGTGATGGGGTCTCTTCGTGGCATGTCGTGGTCGACATGCTGTGCTCAGCCTGCAATCAAAGTCACTGGCCATGGAAATGGTGAGAAATGGTTATGTTTTTTCATGTTTGTTAATCGTTCTTAGTTGTTACAAATGCCTATTCATGTTCATTGATGCATGGTTGTTAATGGTTGGCAATGATGGTCATTTATCGGTGCACTACTTCTTATGCCAGATTCACACTCAACTCAAACATCAAACCGGTTTCGCTCCATATTGTTGACTTGTTCTGATAAGGCTCTCCCTTGACAAGTCGTCAAATAAGCTTTTCGGCTGAAGACGAGACCCCTTGCGGACCACAACGCCAGATCACTGCACTTGGCAGTCGATGCGATGATGCCATGCTATGCTACGGCCCTGCACGCTGTTGGAGAACATACTCAGCAAATGATGCAATGCATGAATGTGCTTCTCTTGGACATAGATGCAGCTGTGAAAATATCATGTAGCATGTGATGTTCAGAAAGTGCCGTGCTGTGTTTGGATGTTGAGGAGCTTCAGCCAGTTTACCAAACAAATTATCGCAGTTGAACAAGATTTGTTTGAAGGATCAAGATAGAAATCAGGGCATGACGAATCATCGCAGTCTCCTCTGGCCGGAAAATTTGAGGGAAATTGTACGGCGTACGGCTTAAACACTTCAACAGCAACAACCTAAAATTCCTGGCATGCGCAACCACAGTCTTCACTTGATCCTTAAGACTCAGAACGTGGTAAATCATGTAATGGAATCACAAAATTACAAAATGCTCTGCTCTCTAGTAGAAAACGTACATGTGAAATCATGAATGCATTGATTCAGCAATGCATAGTCCTGCACCGACAATCTTCAATGCCAGAAAAAGCCAAGATCATGGAGAGTTCAAGGAAAACGATACAGTGCATAATGTTTGATTTATCTTCATGAGAATATTTATGAAAAGCACTATATGATTGAGTGTGTGTATAAATGCATACGTGCACAAAGCCACATTGCACAGAATGACCGAAACTGTCATCCCGTGTTCAAAATAAATACCCCCCCTGTGGCGAAACTCCGTCACCATGCCCTGCATAAGGAACGGAACAACACAACACGGCCCGTAACAGTGTGCAGCCTACGTGAAACACATCAGTGTTGACCACTTAAACCAGTTGCTGCCAGTTGCTTGCAGAATGGCATGTCGTCTGATCAACAAAACAATGAAGAGAAACATGTACTGGAAAATAATGTAGCAAAGACTTTCTGTATCAAAAGCTCGTGGAATTAGCGCGGTATGGAACTCAAACCTGTCGTGAGAGGGCAAAGAAAGCAAGCAAACCTGCAGCTGCTCCTTTCCCCTGGAAATGCCAACCCATCGGCCCCAATATGCCCCGACAAATCACCATCAACGGTCAGTTCGACCGTGTGTGTATATGCTGCATCTGTGAACGCTGCGTGTGGGCGCCCACAAAAAGTTGAAGAGTGAGAACCCAGCTAGTTTTCCCTGGATGCCCTTTCAATGTTTCATTGCAGGGTTCATGGGGAAGTTCTTGTTATCATAGCTTCACTGCTCAGCCAAGAACAACTTTAGGTGGTTACTTGTGCCATCCCAAAAATATTAATTAGTCAATCATTCACACCCGTCAGGGAAGACGCGCCGCCCTGTCACCCGAACGCCCTCAGCGGCAATATTAATCAATCAGCCATCCCAAATACTGGGAAAAATCAAAACCAATTATCAAACCCACATAAAAAGCGCAACTTACTTTCTTTCCTCAGCCAAAAGCAAGGCTGCTCCCAGTGTGGACTTGAGTTACCAAGCTGTATACCTTTATCCGCACGTCTTCCTGGTCATGTTGGAACCTCCCCGTCCAAGTGTCCAATAGTCTCATTATGAGGTAAGAGAAGTTCGTCTGCGTCAGTATTTTCCAATGTGCTTTTGTTTCCCTCTCTGGCTTTCAAAAATGACTTCGTGCAAGATTGTTTTCTTAGTTGCAATTCTTGCAGCAGTATTTGTCTTCCAAAATTGGCCTTCCTGCAATGGCCCTTGTCTATCGGCACAGTACGGATTAATATAGCATAGATCGAGATCTGAACATATAAAGGTTATAAAGCACATACGTGTAACCGCAGTGAAACCATGTACGCTCTTAAATCCCCATGCAGAATTGTATGGCTAGAACATGCATTTGCGTGTGTCTAACAGCACGTTGACATGAATCCTAATCCATCCTCTTGCACACTTTCCGAAAATGCCTCCCTGGTCCTTGACGGCCCTAACCATTGCAAAAGTATGTGATGTTTCGGTATCTGTGATATCAGGTATACTGAAAAGGACCGAATGTGCGCATGACCAGGATCTGTATCAAGATTCAGCTTGGGCTCAAGACCCCAACTGCACGGACACGCCAACGTGCTTGATGACCACTGCAAGGAATCCACATGGATTGCGTGGAACCGGGACGCGACCACGAGCATTCTCCAACACCTCCTTGAACGACACCGTGGCCTTAAACCAGATCCGTGCAGAAATTCCATGGCGTGGTGGGTGTTCATGACCAGCATGCGCAGGTTTGATCATTTGGCTTTTCCAACTGGGGATAAGTTTCTTGGTATAGCAACAGGTGATGATCCATAATAGATCCAAAAAATGACTTTTTCGATGGTTTCTTGGATATAAAAAGTGTACCAAATATCTTAGCCATGAACCCACAAAGGAAAACTACCTCACGATGTGATCTATATCAACTCCTCGGATGCCGTGGAACCATGTCAACCAGCAGGTCTGCATGTAAATGTCATGCCGTTTTTGTTCTTCTGAATCAGATTAGCAAAACATTTTTGTAATCATGTTCCGGTAGTAAGCCCATCATTGAAGACCGCCCCGCAGTTTTCAGAAAATTTGGGGACTTGGTTTCACCAATAGTGCCCACCTTCACCCAGCTTAACTATATAGAACTCACATGAACTCACTTCCCATACTGCTCTTACTTCAGGACATGCGAACCAACGGTCACGAGCCAAGGTGTGATGGGATTGTTATGCTCTCAGGTGCCCACTTCTGCTTATTCCCCCTTAACACACCAAACAAACTCGTCCAGCAGCCCTGCTTTGACCAACCCATTCCTTCGCCTCCAGCTGTGCGCATGGGGTGAAAGGTGTCCAGTTTGGACAGCTGGAGGGGGTTCCTGTTAGGGATCTTCATGGATCAGCATCCCTCAGACCCGACAGCCCTGCCATTGGAAAGTTGTGATCCTGTTGATGGCGCTGGTTCCTCGGCCCAATGGTGGCAAGGCACGAAGGATGGTTCGGAGTTGTCCTGTGGATACACGGTGAAGCTCACCGACTGATTCACCAAGTCGGCGTTCACCTCCAACCAATCTCCCACGTCAAGCTCCTGCCACGTGACCATGTGAGGAAAGCACTCACCGGAACAGCTGAGATGAGCTGGTGGGCAGATGGATGTGACCTTTAGTGAGATTTCAAGTGCTCCTCAGGGGATGCCAGCAAGAGAATGGTGACATGTGTGCTATAGCACAAGAGTTGGCAGCCCTGCAGTCTGGGCAAACCCTTTCCAGCACTGGACCAGCAAACTGAGGTGAATTTAGGCTTGGTAGCCAGCCCTGGGCAGTTTTCAATGGTTGTCTTCGGGGCATGTTGCGAACATAATTACAAGTGCCAACGCAATCTTTGAGATGGTTGGCCCCCCCCACAAGCTCTGGGTACTCCAGATTAGAAACATCTGAAATGCTTGGTTGACATCATGGTAGTGGCAAAATGGCATGCAACTGCTTGGATTCTGAGGTTTCACTTTTCATGAGGGGCCAAGGCAGGCCCGCATCATGCCACGCTCCCAGTCAGTCCTTCACTCTCTGACTGCATCGCACAACTTCGTCATGGACACGGATGCAAATGCGGCCCGTACGGTTGGCGAAGACAGAAATGATCTTCTGAATATTCCTCAGCCGCTTGATAACAGCAACCTTCGCATTGCATTGCAATAATGCATTACAGAAGAGTCTGTCCTCCAAAAAGAAGGACAAGAGCAACACTGTGATCTACAATAATTACATTGGCGAGATATTTGACACTATGCAAAAGCAACGAGCCCTTGTTGATAAATAAGCAAAATGTTTCAAACCACAGCCAGCAGCCAACAACCAACATCCAGCACTGTCAGCTGACCCTATTGCACCCTCCAACATTCCTGGGTAAACGAGCTCAGCCTCATCATTCCAGAAATGGAGAGCCATCCCGCCCCTCAGAAGTGATTATTTGCTGATCGAAAAAGGAGTTGCATCAAACTGGATTTCTCACATCATATTCCTCCGAAAGGGAGCTCACCAGGCCCTGATGGAACTTTACAACCAACTGATTATAATCACTATGCCCAGCACGAAGTGAAACCGCTGAAAAGGTGTTACCGTCACTAAATGCCCGCACTTGCAATGACATCTGTCCTTCACACGCACGACGGCGGTTAACACGTGTGGCCATGTCCGTATCACGCAGCCAGTATTTCCAAGCCAGCTGATACTGCCAAACCGCAGGGTCCAAAGCTCTGAAAATCCACTTAGATGGCTGAAATTCAATGAACATGGGGTAGCGGTTCCAATAATCATCAATTAATCAGCATTCGTTACTAGTCACAATAAATATCAAAATGAACATCATATAAATGTCCCTCAATATGTTGAAATATATTTTTCTTTTGATTGATCATTACCACGAATTTAGCGGACGGGCCATCTTCCAACAAAAGGCGCGACAGGTTCCGCTCCGAGAATCCTCGTGCAAGGCAGGTCGGCCGACAGGATGAAGCCAACACCATCTGCACTGCACAACTCGCCTTCGGTAAACTGCAACGCATAGCGCACCGTACCTGCTGAGAAAATCTCAAAGCCATGGCCGACCCAAAGCAATCAAGTTCACCATCAACATCTGATGGCGGGTCCTAAGCATTGATCCCCAAATGCCTGTTTCAGTTCCGAGAACAACGGTGGAACAGCAGGCTTACTGGACAAGCCACTCATGCTGGCAATCTCTCACCTATGATGTTTGACTTGCTATTGCCAACCATCATTGCAAATCATTAAGCAGCAAAGCATCATCCAGTGAAAAATGCGAGCAATACTGCTTATAAGAAATGGTAGCTGATGGTAGCTGCCATCTGATGTTCCAATGGGAGCGCCTTGAAAATGCACCTTGTTTTCGGAGACGATGCTCAACCTGCCTCACAGAAGCGCGCTGCGCACTGCCAAACCCCCAGTTTTTTCCGACTTTTTGTTGGGGGATTATTGACTTACCTGATCCTACCTGGAAACTCACTAGCACTAGCACTAGCTTGAATCATGGGATCATGGCTAGTTGGCAATGAGTTTAGCATAGTTTGAATGGTTGAGAAGGGGGCATGCTCATTAGATCATCCGCTGGGAAACCCTCCTAGCGCTCGGCTGTTGGCTTCGGCGATTCAGATTGCTGTCATCCCGACCAATCATGGTGCCATGGTCTAACAAGCCATCCCAGAATAAGTAAACCAAATGAACCAATTGTTTTTTTTCAAAATGGTTTCACAGGAAAAACTACCGAGAAACCAGCATAGATGGTAGATACCCCTATTCTTGCACTAGCATACCCAGAGAGCTGCCTAACAAGCTAGTTCTGCCCATAGCTGGCAATTCCCAAGAGTTACTGTACATCTGTCAAATGCATCAAGATTTGTATGCGCCCAAAGGTTTCAGCCAGTTCTATTCCCGATTCTGCAACTATCCTTATTGACCATTACTTATCATCCCAAACCATCACCTCCGACCATTGCTCATTAACCACTAGCTGCCATTCACATTTACGGCTGTTGATCACCATCATTGACCTCTTTACTCATGGCTAACAAGATCTATACGAATCACATCGAACCACATCTGACCACTATGAACCGCCAAAGTCGTTTCGGCTCCCACCGATGGCGGCTACGGTGCTTCTGCTTCCGCCCTGCCTTTGTTGTACTTCTTTGTGAAGGTACGAGCGTCAGCTGACATGACGCCCATGGTGGAGTTCTTCCTCGGTGCCAAGGGTTTCATTGTCACCGTAGAGTAACATGTGGTCTTCCGAACTAAGGAATGGTGGTTTCCCAGAACTTTGTCAGTGGAAGACAGGGCACATTGATGTATTGCGTAGTCGGATGTGACAACAAATAAATATATAAACTGCAGCAGAATAAGAATAGAAGAAGAATCCATGAGACTATATAGACCCTACTGATAAGTGATAAGTCATGATGAGTCTGCGCCCATAATGGATTTACATGGATTCACACTGCACATCACTGCACCATCCTGCACTGCTTCAGATACCACCCAGTGATGCGGGAGTCTGTTCCATCTAAGTCCTTGAGCGCCATGAATTGCGTATGTCAAAGCACTTTGGTTGCGACAACCGTACTGCTCAGTCATAGCAATCCATAGCAGCGGTATGTTGTCAAATGGAACACCTTTAGGGAATCTGATGCTCGTAATTTCCCAACATACCGTTGGCCAATCATTTTTTTGCGTTCCAAGAAATAAGTCCCTCCGTAACAGCGTAATCCTTTTGGTTGACAAACTTTTTTGTGGCCCGAGCAGCTTGGTTTCTGGATCTTCCATTCCAAGCTGCTGATGAAATCGATGACTCTTGCCCAAGGGAGGGCCCATCGGTTTCGCACTTGCCCGCGCCACTGTCCTATCCTCCCACTGATTTGCTTGCTGCCCAGCTGTCCTTAGATCACTGCCCTCCACTTGTAAAAAATCCAGTGAATGATTGGATATGATGGACGAATAGAACTATAACGAGTCCCGTGCCTGGGGTTACCTCTTGTTTTTCTCTCCATTTTGCTGGTCCAATGGCCATGGCTTTTGCCTTAACCACGTTTCACTCTCAGCGAATGACCAGTCTTATGAGTACTGAAATCCCAAGGCTCTAGATCGTCAGTGTCTTCCTCCCAAATGGCATGTGAAAATCGGCCCCTGCAATCTTCACCCATCTGTCTGCTAAAGTGGAGATCCATTGTAGGGCAAACCTTCAGCAATTTCTGGTTGCTGATGGTGGTTCGGTTTCTATGTTGAAATTTCTATTGATATCTTTGCAAAATGATACTCATCCCGGTTCGTTCACTTAGGCGGTTCTGGCTGCTGCGCTTCATTTGCAAAATGAATCTACTCCTGGATTTGTTCACAGGGTCTCAAGGTCTCATCCAATGAAAAAACTCCATAATCCACCGCCACAACTGGCACACCGCACTCCCTGCCCAAATTGGGCCCAATGCCACCAAGGCTCCCGCCCATGACCATCGGTAACATGCCCATGCCAGACATGGGATAAGGCACTGCCAAGAACATCCCGTTGGGACCGGCTCCCTGTGGCATGCCCTGTGGCATGCCCTGTGGCATGCCATGTGGCATCAGCGCCATGGCCATAGATGGAGCACTCTGCATTTGGAAGGCTGGCCCTGGCGCTGGTCGCGCCATCTGCATCTGAAAGGCAGCTGGGAATTGGCCGTTCATTGGCTGCCTCAGATTGACGATGAGAAAGAATGCAGACGCAATCAACATACCCTTGTATGGATCTATAAACAATTGAATACCTATGCGTGCATGTATATGCGTGTCTATATGCGTGCTCTACGTGCACATCGGTTTGAGTTTGCAAATTGACCATCACTCTTCGCCTAAGGATTTTAAGAGAAGGATCCACGACGGTTTCAGTTGTGCTGGAAGCATGGGGACGGTAAGCCAGTGAAAAAAGAGAGATCAATGTAAATTCGGCATTCAAAATTAGATACGCAAAGAGAAAACAAACATGAAATATATGTCATGTCTGTGTGCCGTATATATACAAGACATATGCAAGATAGCAGAACGCCATTAAATGCCGTCTATTTGCAGTAACCGCACTCAAAAACCGCATATCCTAAAAATGATTACAAGTATGGTATTGTTGGTCACATTGCACACCTATACGTTTCAAGCAACCCTCATTGTCAAGACAAACGGCTGCTCATTTGGCATGCAAAAGAATTCCATACCCATTCTCAAAAGCACAGAGTCGAGACATGCCGAGACTCCAAACCGAGACGCGGTGCACAAAAATCATGTTTCTGAAAATCTGAAACCTGTGTTGATTTAAAGTCCTTCTTTTTGGGACAGTCTGATGACTGTTCACAAAATGCATCAAGCCACTGAGGCATTTGCGGCATCTGGGGCATCTGCGGCATCTGGGGCATCTGAGGTGGTGCCTCTTGCGACGGAAGTGTCTGCACCTGCAGCTTCCAAGCTCACAGCCGCTTGCAAGTGCCACCCCGAAACCACGAAAGTTGGATCTTTCCGTGCGGTGGGGGCAGTTTTTGTAACTGTATCATTATTATATCATGTTATATGTATCGAATAAGGCGTGCTGCCACGTAAGAGTTGTTTTTGACTTCCTCGGGATCTCTCAGTGCGTCACCTCACTTTGGGTTGGACCAATGTGCGCATTAGTGATGATGATGATGATGATGATGATGATGATGATGATGATGATGATGATGATGACGATGTACAATGACACTAGTTCTTGTTGGTTTGATGATGAAGATGCTGATGACTTGATAGTCAATAGTAACAAAATATAGCACCGAATCGCCGGTCATGCAACACTCCAACACATGTGGGGATGTCCATGCTGATGAAAAATGTAGGTGCTAATTGCTTGCTCCATCCAACGGCTCAACATTTTCAAATACCTAACAAGGCCTTTGAAGCTTTGGGGAAGAGAACCCCAAAGGCAAATCCATAGTAGATCATAATAGCCTATAAGAATAAACTTGAGTAAACAATCATCAGTTTGTCATCAACTTTGTACAGGGCCCAAGGCCTCCCTTTTCATAGTGGAACTTCAGACCGGGATAGTTTGTCTATGTGCTGATTTTGTTGCAGATGCCTGGCCTCGAAGTCTTCATCGTCAGTCAGAAGATCCTCTGCCGACTTGGAACTAAACGAATCCCTGGCGTCAGTCGCCGTGGTGCTCCAAGACCACTTGTCAAAGACGGTGCCTGTGCCTCAAACATCTGGCTCATGGGTTGGGCACCCCGACATCCCCAACCATATCCAACCATAAAATGCTTCGTTGAAGCCGGAAACCAACCACTTGGATGCACATCTGGCACTTGAATCAACACAACTCGACCAACAAAAATTGTCAGACACTCCTGCAGTTCATAATCCACAAGCAAACAAGTAGCGAGCCAGATCAAGCCATGTTGAATCAGTTGAATTTGAACTACCAAATGCTACGACTGGATGAGCTGCTTGAATTTGAGTTGGAGTTCGATGTTGCAAGGATTTGGGTTTCCAGTTGCCCTCTTCTGCCTTCAAACCAGGTAATCCCCTGCCACACCGAACCCCGGTTTAAGCCTGGTTTTGGAGGCACTTTAGGGAATCTACCTGAACCTACAGTCACAGTATCTTAGGAGGTGGGCTGATCGGCCACGCTAAACAGCTGATAATGTGAAGCTCAGAAATCACCAAGAGCACCCCTTGGTAGCCCTGGTGAAGGTGATCTGAAAGCTCGGGAAGGCCCAGGAGGCCCAGGAAGGCCCAGGGACCCAAGAGGCACCCTGGGCCATTTCTATGCGCAGTTGCTGTGCTTGTTGCTACCAACTGCAGTGTCGAAAGACTCAGGCTGCCAAGGCCGCTGGAATGAGCATGGCAACATCGCCGTTACACCAAGGTTTCGTGAATTTGCGTGTGGTCGGCGGTTGATGCAAGCCAACTGTAGTGGCTACCACTATCTGCCCCCAGAATCAACCAGTACTTCTAAGCGTCGCGTCTTCGGCAGCTTGACTCGCCTTGACAGTCCAAAATCAGGATGATCAGGTTCCGCGCTTACCCTTTTGGTAGAGCCGATCCTAGTCTCCAAAAGAAGCCCCCAAAAAAAGAGTCGATAGTTTCCCCGAAAACTGAGCGCTTCCACATGCTTCCACCATCCGAGGGCTCCAAGGTACCTGACGTCATCTTCTCCATGGAGACCTTGTTGTACAAGAGCTCTGTCACCACGGCCGCTGAGCTGCCCAAGCCGATGGGATCCCACACCAGTGCGGCATCGCTGCTTTTCTCGGGGGAAGGCCTGGGGATCTGGCAGTGCACGCAGCGATCCATCATCAAGCAGCTGTTTCACGACAATTCCCCGCATGGCAGCTCAACTCAACCACAATTCTCGTGTGGTCTATAGATGGTTAGCTTCGTCCATTATTTCCAAATTCATATCCCCTACATTGATCAACCATAAGTTTGCCAATGATAGATCATGATAGATACATGTAGGCTCATACTACAAAACCACCATCAGGTTGGCCAGAAGTAGCTGGTGACTTGCTATCTCCTCTGCAGACCGCTCTGAATGTAATAGCACATGCTGTCACATACTGTGAATCTCACCTTTTGTTTGGGGGGATCCAGGCTATGTTTGCTTCCCTTTTCAAAGGAATGGATACCCCGAACGACCTCCAACCGCTCCCTCCAAACTGCTCCAGTTGTGGTAAATTACCAAACATCAGAGTTGGATCTCCCATTAACTATTATCCACCATTATTGTCAGTTACAATCCCCTATGGTAAACAGATCATTGATCGCGCTAATTTCTCAGCAGGCGGCTGGTTTTTGGCAGGTGCAGCTGGTGCTGGTGCAACCTGTCTTGGTGCAGGCTTCCAGGCTGGAAAGTCGTCCTGTCGTTGGCAGGCACCGGCTACCTGCTAACCGCTACCACGGCTGAGCATAAGGCCACGTAGCCAATAAATGATAGGGGTTAATTAGTTAATTACCTCAGTTATAAAATAAGAATGTAACCATTGTATGTTGTGTGAGGATGGGTTGTGTATGTTTGTCATGGCTGCATAAAGCTTTTCAAGTGGTGGAAGCAGACTGTGTGGGACCTGCTTCACCATCTTATAGCGCTGGTTTGTAGCTGGTGCGGCTAGTTTGTAGCTGGGGCGACTCCTGCCACGGGATTGCCTCAACTTATAACTGCTGGGGGCCCACCCTGTAGATACTCAGGATTAGCTACATTCGAGGGTGGTGGTTGGAAGGGCAAGCGTCACTCCATCCCAGACAAAGGTTTGCTGCGCATGAGCATTGATCATTGGTGGCTGGTGATTGTCAACCATCAATGTGATCCAAAATAGGCAGAGTTCCTTATCTGGTTGGCGGTTGTGACCCGTGCAAAAAGGATATGAGTCAAACAGCCAGCCCCTTTGAATACTGGTGAAAAATGATTAAAACCACCAACTAGTTATGATTGACCACACCGAATTTCATCAAGAGACACTCCCACCGCGGCTGGATCAAACCATTTATGATTGTTGCTGGTCTTTATCCCCGATGAATCAGCCACCATCAATGGTGAATCCCTACAAAAAAACACTCCCCTTGCTCCCCAGATTGTTGATGGTCAATCACCAGCTACGAGTATGTATGGCAAAACTGATGGTGTTTTGAGCTCCCTCATGTTGCATTCTGGCCCAGGATACTGCAGAATATCGCAAGCTCGAGGATATACATGGATACATCGCAATCAGTTCTACATGGGTACGCTATAGTCAAAAAAATCTCTCATCCACTACATTGTCAGACCGGCCAATGGCCAACCCGCCAACCCACCGATCAACCAACCAAGCAACCAAGCAGAACTTGTCCATGGCCGTCCTCATCATCTGTTGTGATGTCTGCCCACAACCGCCTTGGCTGAGTCTTCTCCGGCGCCTTGGGTGGCAGGCCTGGCACGCTCAAGGGGTGAACGCTACTAGATTTCTATGGATTTCTTCCCATGCCAACTTTTTCTTTGTTCCCCTGCTTTCCGACAATTGTCTCTGACAATTTGCCAGCCCCTGGATAGATCTGGGCATGGATGGAAATGGATGGATGGTTCAATGGCAAACCCCTGAGGCCCAACTGCTTGCCCCCATCCCCAGGCCTCGTTTCTTGGCTGCCAGCGCCATAGAGCGAGCTGCAAAGCCCGAAGGTGGGGAGATGGCTTTGTCATCCTCGAAGTCGCTGAGGGGATCCATGAGATCCATGTCATCAGCGGGGCGGAAGAAAGACTGGCGATCCATTGCCTGGCAAAGCCCCGGCAGGATTGGTCCAGGTGCAGTGGGCTTCATAATTGGAAGGGTCTATACTAGCACCGCATCTGCACATGGAGAACCGATTCGGTTTTCAAACTAAGAGGTAGGTGTCCAATAAAAGTTGGATATATGATGCATGTGGAACGCGTTGTGCAAACGCAAGCCCTTCTTGTAGGGGCAATTGAAAAGCACCTTTCCCCGCTGAGCCGCCGGCTTTGTTGACTGCAAAAGCAGCTGTTGCAGATCACAGTTTGTTTGAGCCGATGAGCTGAATAGCTGAGCGGCAAAAGCAACTCCAGCCCCTACTTAGCAGTGAGGACCGCGCTTCTGCAGGTTCGGGATGAGAAAAGATATTCCTTAGAAGGTGGGCCCAATAATAGTCATAATTTGAGTTGTAACCTCGGATAACTAGCAAACCATGGTGCAATCACTTATGCGGTTGATTCTCCCTTGCCCGGCATGCCTACCAAAGTGAATCTCAATCCGCATTGTTTTAGACTGAAGCGAGAAACATCCTCAGCCGTCACATCGCCGGTTCATGAGCAAAACTAACTCGGATTGTTCGGTCGTTCGGCCGTAGCTCTGCCAAACATCTGGTTCCACCGTGTTCCACCACGTTTTCCAATGTTGAAAACCAAAGAACAACTACAAAGTCCAATCCTCGGAAATAATCCAAGCGGCTACAACCTCTGACCGCGGTGCAAAACCGCATCTGATCGGCTTCTCTTGAGCGGATTCAGCGACTCGCAACACATGACTAGATCTCCCACTTCGGGTTGAGTTGGTTACTGCAATGATGTTTAATTACCCATAATCAACTGATAAATCTGCAGGTGCTGCAATTGATTGCTGGGGCTTTTGCAAAGCAAATTTCCACATCAATTTGCTTAGAAGGTCTTAAAAGGGTCTTTCGCGGTCGAATTCTTACATCAACTTAGCCACAAACATCGCTCCAACATGTGCAAATGCAAGAGGCACTATGATGCGATGTCTCCACACAGGGTTCAGTTCAAAATTGGGCAACGGAGATCGTTGATGGCTACTATAGTGACTAGCAAGAAGGATTTCACTTTACTTGGCAACCGGCAGGAAACCGGTGCCTCCATGCGCATGGAGCCAAAGGATGCAAAAGGCTTGATCTGGCTTGCTGTCGTATTGGTTATCCGTTAATGATGGGGACCATATCCTGGAAGATGATGCTGGAAAGTTAATCAACCATATCAACTAATCATCCCAACAAATTGGTGAAAATAGATGAAAATAGGACATGTTTCGACCACCAGCCAGGAAGCCCAAGGTGAGGGCGGTGAAAGTTGAAAACCCCAAACTTGCTGACGAACAGTTGAGATATGGCATGTGTTGCCCCAGAGCGATAGGCTCTGACAAACCGAAGAGCACCCCATGGTGTTGCCAAAGCGGCACAACCGTGATTAAAAGGCTCAGCACGCATCGTGTTTTGCACAGCGGCCCCCTTATGAACCAACTGGTCGAAAACTGGCAGGAAAGCTCTTCCACTGTGCGAAAATGTCTCAGGACCATCTGAGAGCAGGAAAGACAAGCGCAGGCAGTCTTTCCGTCTTAGCCTCAAAGTCCTGCTCAAATGCCGCCACCTTGCTGCCTTCAGGCTGCCATTGACCAACCTGGACTTAAACCCAGAACAACAACCGTGATGTGGTCTTCTCTTGGTGTTTTCCCATGGCCATTTGTTTTTTCATTTTTTCATTTCAATTCTCCTGTCTGCACGTGCAGTATCGAATTAGCATGCATCATTACTAATAGGGAATTAAGTGTGGGAGTGCCTCAAATGCAGCATGCTAATAAGAACGTGGGACATTTACCATCTTTAGAATTGTATGAGCAATAATAGATTTCAAATTTCTTCAGAACATAAAGAATAAGAATCGTATCTGGATGTATATATATAATATATATATATATATATATGTGTGTGTGTGTGTGTTGTCCAGGATGTGATCAGGATAACTGGGGATTCGCATTCAGCCTTGGATCGACCATAATTGCTTCCAAATCAATTAATCCCCGGTCTGTACTACTAAACCACCCAACTTATCCCAACTTTAATAAAAGAGAACTTGGACAGGACGCGTTTTGTTTTGCCTTGGTAAATTGCAGTTGTCAAGTGTGGCAATTAACCACCATCAAGTAAACAGGATACTAAAAGTCAGAATTCCCACCTGGTAAAGAAACCACTTGGCCAATGTGGTTGCCTTACCAAGATCCACAAATGTTCTTTTAAAATTGTTGGATTGTTTCAAAAACTATTGCTGGAGGGTTCCTTTGTGCAACTGTTTTTTCAGAAATTCTAGATTGGTTTTTAATATGAGATTTGAATTGAAACACATAGAGAACCAAAAAGGGATTTTACTTCGAATTTTTACTTAGGGGCGTCCTTCGTGCAGCAATTTTTCAATACAGGTCTTAAAGGGGAAGTCAAAACAAAAGGGAATCGAAAAACACAAGTTTTGGGGGGGGACCTTTTAACGCTTGTTAGGGGCGGCTGCTTTTCGCCATGCTTCACAGTTCTTACACAAAAGAGTTCAAAATGAAAAACGTCAAAAAAAAGAAGTTTGTTCTTAGATGTGTGTTTAAATAATCATTGGTGATTCCTTCATAGACCTGTTTTTGGATGTTTTTGGCACAACTGTTTGGTAGCTTTCAATACGAGATTGAGAAAATGAAACGGTCCAAAACCAGCAATGTGTTCCTTTTGTTTGGTTAGGTTTCCTTGGCGCCACTGCTTTGTCGCTCTTGTTGAGTAGGTCTGAATAAGGGAGTTTAGATGGAAAGGTCGAAAACCACGCTTTTGCAATTAATTACTTGTGTTCTTCTCTTCTTCTCCATCGTTGTGTTTTCTACTTGTTTATATCGCACGAAAAAAGGTGCATGATTTGGGGGTTGCGCCATCTACTATAGCATTTTTTCAAAACGACCGTTGCGTCATCTGCTACCTTACAAGAGTCTGCAATACATAATTCAATTGCGTCAACTGGCAAAATGTTCGGTATGCAAACCAAAGCTTGTCACTTGTCATTGAGACTTGAGCCATCTGCTAAAGATTCAAAGTGGACTTTGTCGATTATTTTTCCATTGGTTGAGCATTGGTTTAGTGTCGGTTTAGTCTTCTTCGGTCTTGATTTTTGTAAGGATTGGTCAAGTTCTCTTTTGTTTTGGTTTAAAAAGATTGGCTTGTTTTGTATTTTGTGAATTTGGTTGTCTTTTCAGCACAGGTTGAGTCAGTAGTCTTCTATTTTTTCCCTGCCACTGTATTGATTCAGTCCTCTTTGCTATTTGTTTGTTATTGGTTTGGTCTTCTTGAAAATTGATTTTCTCTTTTCACTTGTATTGTTTAGTCGCCTTTCGTATTGTTTAGTGTTGACTGAGTGATCTTTAGTCTTGCTGGTACTTGCGCCATCTATTGTGCATCAAAAGCAGCTTGTATGAACATGCAGGCATGCCCGGTACTTGCACCATCTTGCCCCATCTTGCGTGGCACTTGCACCATCCCACAAGTGAGCTCTAGCCTCAGCAGTGGGTGAAGCTAGCAGGTCCTGCAGTATTCGGTGCTGTCTACGAAAAAATCCGATGCGCAAAGTGCACTTGTTCCGGCGTTTCCCGTAGTAAGGGTTAGGGGGCGAATGCAAAAGTCACCCCCAAGAAAAAGAAAACATCAGGGGTGCTTGGTGAGTTTGGGGGTTAGGTATATAATCAGGAGCAAAAATTAATGATCCCTGGCCAATGGTCTTTAGGAGATCGCTTACTCCTGGAGGCTTATCATTGTATAGCATGTTACAATTATAAATCATCTGGGATGCCTTGCTCTTCCCGTAGTCAGCATCAGAGCCCAAAATTTGCGACTGCAGTACTTGGATGTGTAGCTGGGGTTATGACATGTTGTAACTGTGATCTAAGCATGCTTGAAAAGTTACAAACTATAAGACTATAAGGTAGTTGTATCAGTATCTAACCCCTGCAAAAAAGGCAAGCTACCAGTTGCTAAGTGAGAATGCACGTCCACGTAAAGAAGCATTGCATAGGCGCTCATAATTTCTCAGTGGCAAAGCATGGCAGCACAGTCCCGAAATTGCATGCACCGGCTAGTGGTTCGCAGCGCCAGGCTGACTTCCTCATCGATTCCCCGGGGAACTAACCCAGAAGTTGAAAATCACGAGTATCACTGAGTAACCCATGTATGAATCTTGGATCTTCCACAATTTTTTACCTTCCCGCTCGGCTTGCCAGATTTCTAGTGAACCTCTGAATCTTGCTCATGTTGACCACTCAATTCTTTTTTTCATCATCCAGAGCCTGCCTGGCGCCCCGGCCACACGAATCGGGAGTGCACTGAGCGGCTTAGAAAATTTAGAAATCATAACTGTACGGTGATGGGGGCTCTTCGTGGGTATAGTGGTCCTGGACATGCCGTGCTCAGCCTGCAATCAAAGTCACTGGCCATGGTACAGCTACCATAACTGGTAGTTACCTACCAACTTAGCTGACATCCGGGGGCCCTGCCTTGTAACCAATAGACTACAATTACACCACTAACATCATGAACTCAGGTTTCGGAACAGAACGGTTGTTGAATCATGAATTGATGAATGAAATAACCAGCATACACACTACCATTATTAACACACGTTTTCCATGCTGTTCAACATTGACTAGTGACCAAGTCACAATTCATTGAGGTCGATCATGGCTCATGGAGTCAATGTCAATGACGTCAATTCCACAACATATCTTTAAGTGCATTTATGTCTAATACAATATTCTTATGATCTCTTATGCGTCCACTTCAGAAATTATTCTCACAAACAATTACTTGTAAATACTATGTTTGTGAATGGTTGCCGTGGAAACCTGTGGGCATTCTGGAACCACAATATTGATGTATATCATTAGTTCCCAAAGTAAGTATTGGTTGTACATCCAAGCCAATTTCAAAAGCATCCATGGATCAGGGAAACGCTTAACAATCACGGCTGAACACGGGACTCGTTGCGGACCACAACGCCAGATCACTGCTCTTGGCAGTCGATATGATGCCATGCCATGCTACAGCCCTGCTGCTGGAGAACATGCTCCATGCGCTTCTCTTGGATATTGATGCGGCACTGAAAATGTAATGTAGCATCATGTTCGGCAAGTGCTGTCCTGTGTAATTTGGATGTTCGAAGCTTCAGCCAGTTCCCACAAAACAAATCGTGGCAGTGAAACAGGGTTAGCATTAGTTTAAACAATCACGATAGAAATCAGGGCATGTCATGGCATGACGAATCATCTCAGTCTCCTCTGGCTGGAAAATACAGCGTACGGCTTAAACATTTCAAGACTTCAAGTATTTAAATTCCCGGCATGCGCACAGACTGTCTTCAGTTGATTCTGAAGACTTAGAACATCGCAAATAATGTAATGGAATCATAAATGCCTTGTCTAGTGGGAAGCGCAAATGTGAAATCGTAAATGCATTGATGCCGCAAGGTAAAGTCCCGCGCTTACAATGTCCAATGTCCAATGCCAGAGCAAACCAAGAGCAATAAGGGTTCAAACAACACAATGCGGCGCAATTCCAAAAATACAACACCATGATATGCATGAATCACTTGTTGTACACTTAAGTTTTTGAGTATGGCCACTATGGCATACATATATAAACATGTACGCAAAGCCACATTACACAGAATGACCAAACATGCCATCTCGTGTTCCGAATAAATACACTCCCAGGTTGCGAAGCGTTGAACATATCACTCTGTCACCAAGTGCTCTATCAAAAACTGGGCAGCAACACAACATGGCATTACAGCGTCAGCGTGTGTGAAACACCTGATTTAATACATTACAGGGTTGACTGCTCAAATAGAGTACTCATACATCATTAAGCAGCTGCTTGCAGATTGACATGCCGCCTGATCAACAAAACAATGCAGAAAAACATGTTCTGGAATATCATGTAGCAAAGACTGTCTGTATCAGAAGCTAATGGAAGAGATATTCATGGATTTAGCGCCAGGGTATGGAATAAAACTTTCGTTAGTGAACAAAGAAAGCAAGCAAACCTAATACTTTCCCCTGGCAATGTCAACCAGGCGGCCCCAACAAATGACCCTCATGGGTCAGTTCGACGGAGTCTGTGTGTGTATGCTGCGTGTGGGCGCCCACAAAAATTGAAGAGTGAGAACTTACCTAGTTTTCCCTGGATGGGACCCCTCAAGCTCGTGGCCCATTCATCATCTCCAAAGAACAGGAGCCAAGGGTTTCATTGGTGCTTTCTTTGGGGATTTCTTGCTGTCATGGCTTCAATTTCCAGCCATACCTATACAGCATTGTATAGCTAGAGTATGCACGCGTGTGTCTGACAGCACTTTGGCACGAATCCTCATCCATCCTGTGGCACGCTTTCTGAAAATACCTCCCCGACAGCTTGCAACATATTGATGTTTCAATGTTTGGGTATCTCTGATGCCAGGTATGCTTAACCAACTATGCGCATGACCAGGATCTGTATCAAGATTCAGCTTGGGCTCAAGACCCCAACTGCACGGACACGCCAATGTGCTTGATGACCACTGCCAGGAATCCACATGGATAGCGTGGAACCGGGACGCGGCCACGGGCATTCTCGAGTACCTCCTTGAAGGACACTGTGGCCTTACAACGGCGCTGAGAGATCTCTGGAAGTTCATTGCCTGGCGAGTTTTCATGAAGAAAACCAGCCACAGATTTGAGAATTTGGCAGGGATAAACTTCCATAAACTTCTTGGCATACCAAGAAGTGTAAAGAAAATCCCCAGCCAAGAGTGGAAAACCTCGTGATCGAAATATCGATTTCTCGGATGCTGCGCTTGATCCGACGGCGATGTCATCCAACAAGCCTGCGGGTAAAATGCCATGCCTATCTGGTTTTTCTGAAAAGTTTAGCGAAACTGGTAGTAAGCCCATCCTTGAAGGAGTTTGCAACTATGTTACTGGTAGTAATGCCTTGCCTATCCTGTTTGTAACCATGTTCTGGTAGTAAGCCCATCCTTGAAGGCCACCCTGCAGTTGGGAGAAGTTTTGGGGACTTGTTTTTCCCAATAGTGCCCACCTTCAACCAGCTTCTTGAGGAATTGATGTCCGCTCCTGCTCGCACTCCAGGTCTTGACATGTTTGATCCTGTTGATGGCCCTGGTTCCTCAACACCAGCAGTGGCAAGGCACGAAGGATGGTTCGGAGTTGTCCCGTGGATACACGGTGAAGCTCACGGACTGATTCACCAAGTCGGCGTTCACCTCCAACCAATCTCCCACGTCAAGCTCCTGCCACGTGACCATGCGAGGAAAGCACTCACTGGAACAGCTGAGATGAGCTGGTGGGCAGATGGATGTGACCTTTAGTGAGATTTCAAGTGCTCCTCAGGGGATGCCAGCAAGAAAATGGTGACATGTATGCTATAGCACAAGAGTTGACAGCCCTGCAGCCTGGGCAAACCCTTTCCAGCACTGGATCAGCAAACTGAGGTGAACTCAGGCAGCCGTGGGCAGCAGCTGGTCCAGTCATTGGGGCCGTGGTTTCAGTTTTCAATGGTTGTCTTCGGGGCATGTTGTGGACATAATTACACGTGCCAACACGATCTTTGAAATGGTTGGACCCCCCACAAGCTCGCCAGGGTACTCCCTGGCACTCAAACCAGGTTACAAAGATCTAAAATGCTTGGTCGACATTCGGTCACATCACGGTAGTTGCGATCCATGGAATGCAACTGCTTGCAGCCACTGAACCACTGTGATGAGGGGCCAAGGCAGGCCTGCCGCCACGCTCCCGGTCGTCCTTCACTCTCTGACTGCATCGCACGACTTCGTCATGGACACGGATGCAAATTCGACCCGTACGGTTGGCGAAGACGGAAACGATCTTCTGAATGTTCCTCAGCGGCTTGACAAAGGCAACCTGTGCATTGTATTGCCATAATACGTTTACACGAGGGTCCGTCCTCCGAAACTTCCCAAGAAGAACAAGCTAATTAATCAAGCGCAACACGGTGATTTACAATAAATTACCATGGCTGGTTGTTTGACAATCTTCAAAATCAGCAATATAAAACCCTCATTGAAGAAACCGCAAACGTTTCACACCACCAGCGCGAGAATTGGCAGGGGGTACCAACCACATCCAGCCACCACCAACCGACATCCAATACCGTCAGCCATATTGTTCAACCCTGTTTCGCCCTCCAGCATTCCCAGCCTACAGGTCAACAAGTTCATCCTCATCATTGCAAAAAAAACGAAGCTAAAAACTACTGTCAAGCCATCCAGCAGCGCAGAAATGATGATTTGCAGACAATTGAAAAAGAGTTGCATCTGTTCGAACTCACCATGAACTGTTGCCATGGCCGAGCTGACTTGGCCATTCCATAATTCCCTCCAGACTGTTCTAAGGATTATGACAAATACCGGGGGGTAGCTCTCCAGGAAGCATCTGACCCTACTACACAAGCAACAGCATCCAACACCCCATGGGCGTAGCAACTGGTCACTGTGCCGGACGCGCAAGTGATGCGCATGGAACTTTACAACCAACTGATTATAATCACTATGCCCAGCACGAAGTGAAACCGCTGAAAAGTTGCTACCTGGTGTTACTGCAAACCCACAACATGGGCGGGAGCCAAGCATAATTAGGTCACGGGGTGCCCGCGGTTGACACCTGCCATTCACACGAAGGATGGCGGTTGACACCTACGGCTAAGTCCGTGTCACCCTATCCAAGCGGTGCCGGACAGCAGGGCCACAAGCTCTGGAAATACACTTCCATGGCTGTCATTAACTGAAAAGATTCGTTAGGGATGGCATTAATCACCAATCATCAATTAGTAATTATTCAGGAAAAATATCAACAAATGATCAAAATATAAATGGTCCATACATGTTTCGTTGGAATTTGATGGATTTTGATTGATAATTACCACAAATTTAGTGGATGGGCCATCTTCCAACAAAAGGCGCGACAGGTTCCGCTCCGAGAATCCGGGTGCAAGGCAGGTCAGCTGACAGAATGAAGCCAACACCATCTGCACTGCACAACTCGCCTTCGGTAAACTGCAACGCATAGCGCACAGTACCTGCCATGGCTGACACAAAGCACTTCAGCATTTAACATTCAAGTAACTTTCGCATTAACCACGAATTATCCTGAGGAATGAAGCTAACCCGCAACATCTGATGGCGGGTGGCATCCCCAAAAGGCTATCCAGAAGGAGGAGAACATCAGGACTGCTTCCAGCAAAAATTCAACTGTAATCCTTGGAGTAGTAGGCGCAGTTGCAGCCTGTAGCAGGAGGGAAGCAGAATCGAAAGCCGTGGCCGGGTGTCCTAAAAAAGCTACGTGTTCATACTTTTTCCCCCTTGTGATCATGGACTTTGCTCCTTTCCGCGTGTACGCGCTCGCAACCCTCCTACAAATTCAGGTGTTCATACTGTGGCTCTGCCATGGCCGCTCCTTATGCTCCTTCTGGATACGTTTGCTACTGCATCCATTTCTCCATCGTGTTGAATCTTGCATTTTGTTGGTCCTGGTCTATACTTTCTCTGTCTGGTCAGCGTTTTGGGGGGAAGCTACTCTTCTCACTTGCTACTTTCTCTTTGGGACTACTGACGAGCTCCACTCCTTAGGTATGCGCCGCACATCTTTCCTTTGCTCGTATTCTGGCCCTTTGTTGCTTCACCGCCATCATGCTCCTGTCTCGCTCCAAAAGCCGGGAGACCACGGTTCATTTAATAGACCAGCATTGCGCTGCTGAAAAAAACTGATGACCTGTCCTCAAGGTTGATCCCCAAAGCCTTCTTGAGCTCTAAGAACAACAGCGGAACAGTAGGTTTAATGGACAGGCCATTCATGCTGGAAATCTCTCACCCATAATGTTTGACTTCAACTGATCTTAGTCTTGCCTGGTGGTGTCCCCTGTCAATACCATCGACGCTAGCAGCCAGGGCTGCCAGACAGGCCTTTGATTTATCTCTGGATTTCCAAGGCATCCGTATTCAGCAGTTGAATGACAATTCAGTATGGCTATAACTTGGGTTCCCTTCGCTCTTGACGTCCTCTAGTTGCCATTGTCAACCATCATTGCAAACTGGTAAGCAGCAAAGCATCACCCAGTTCATATAATGCTTATACGAGGTGGTAGCTGATTGTAGCCATTTGAGCTTCCATTGGGAGCGCCTTGAAAATGCACCTTGTTTTCGGAGATGATGCTCAATCTGCCTCAAGGACGCGCTGATTTTTCGATGTTTGGTTGGGGGGTTCTTACCCTGTGTGACTCATGGGATCATGGCTAGTTGGCAATGGTTGGCAAAGGGGTCTGGGTGGCCCTTTGCTTCGGCGAGATTGACATTGCTGAGTTGTGTCACCACGACCAATCATGGTGTCATGGTCTAACAAGCCACCCCCAAAATAAAGAAACCCAACCAACCAAATGGTTTTACCAATGGCTTCACAGGAAAAACTACCAGGAAACCAGCATACATTATGATGGTACGTAGATATGGTAGATAATTAATAACCACCAGTTTCCCAATATTCCTGCACTATGACAAGCATTCCCACAAAACTGCCTAACAAGCTAGTTCTGCCGATAATGATGGCTGGCATTTCCCAAAGAGTTACTTCAACTTTGCAAAGATTCGTATGCCCCCACAGGTATCGGTTAGTCACATCCCCGAGATGATGCAACGACCCTTACTAACGTATTAACCATGACTTAATATCCTAAACATTCCCAAACCATCACCACTGACATTCAAGCTGCTCATTAGCCACTGAGCGCAAGGCTCATATTTGCCGGCGGTTGTGAACACCATAATTGACAACTATACTAATGGCTACCAGCATCTACTAACCACACCTAACCACTATGACCACCGAAGCCATTCGATATGGCTCCCACAGCTGATTCTCCTTGCGGCTATTTGTTGCTTCCACGTTGCTTTTGTTGAACTTCTTTGTGAAGGTGCGAGCATCAGCTGACATGAAGCCCATGGTGGAATTCTTCCTCGCAGTTTCTTGCGCAAAGGATTTCATGGTCACCCTATGTCACCCTCGATGAACATGTGTTCTTCCGAATGGAAGAAATGGCGATTTCCTGAATCTTCGTCAGTTGAAGACAACGCAAATAGGGAAAAAATGGAAAAAACAAAAAGATAGACTACAGAATCGACAGCAATCATATAGACCCTACTGATTATTGATAAGTCATGATAAGTCTGTGCCCATAATGGATTTACACTTACACTGCAACATCCTGCACTGCTTCAGATACAGCTGAGCGATGCCAGAGTTTCTTTTGCTTAAGTCCTTAAGCGCCATGAATTGTGTATGTCAAATCAGTCTGGGGTTGCTACAACTGCACCACTCAAAACATCCATAGCAATCCATAGAGCTGTATGTTGTTGCAACACAAACCTTTAGGGAACCTGACTCAAAAATTTCCCAACATAGTGTTGGCCAATCGATGTTTTGGGTTCCACGAAATGAGTCCGTCCGAAAAAAACTTGCGTATTCCATTTGGTCAACCGCTCAAAAGCCTTCATTAAAAAGGCGAGAGAAACGATACCTTTCGGGGAGCGAAGTGGTTATGGTACAGGCCCGCCGGCGAGAGTAGCATGTGCACTTCCAACCGTCATCGTCATCGACTGATTCTTAGCCTCTTCAAAGGAATCTCTAAAGGAGAAATCGGAAAAATCTTGGAGAAGAGACCGGAAAAATTCGTGGCCCAGCTTGGTTTGTGGATCTTCCATTCCAAGCTGCTGATGAAATCGATGACTATTGCCCAAGGGAAGGCCCAGTGGTTTCGCACATGGCCACTGATTTGCTGGCTGCCCAGTTGTCCTTAGATTCAACACTGCCATCCCGTTGCAAAAAGATTCAGTGAATGATTGGATATGATTGGTGAATAGCACTATAACGAGTCCTGTACCTGGGGTTACCTCTTATTTTTCTCTCCAAATCCCTCCGCCAATATCAATAACTACTTTTGGCTTTGCCGGCGTTTGACGCTCAACATGTGACTAATCCTATGAGTCACCGAAATCCCAAGGCTGTCAATCCTTTGCCGGCGTTTGAGCATTTGCCCTTGCTATCTTTACCCTTCAATGGTCTGTCAACCAGGGGCAGCCAGATCGCCCTCCTAGGGCAGATCTAGGGTAAACCTTCAGCAATTTCTAGCCACTCATCATGGTTTTATGCTTTTCTCCTGGCATGTTACAAGACTGAATCTGCCATCGGATCGTTTTCGCAAAGGCTCCCGCCCATGACCATCGGCAACATGCCCATGCCGGACATGGGATAAGGCACTGCCACGAACATCCCGTTGGGACCGTTTCCCTGTGGCATGCCCTGTGGCATGCCATGTGGCATCAGCGCCATGGCCATAGATGGAGCACTCTGCACTTGGAAGGCTGGTCCTGGCGCTGGTTGCGCCATCTGCATCTGAAAGGCAGCTGGGAATTGGCCGTTCATTGGCTGCCTCAGATTGACGGTGAGAAAAAAATGCAGACGCAATCAAGATACCCATGCATGGATCTATAGACAATTGAAGACCCATGCGTGCATCTATGCGTGCAGTCCGTGCACATCGTTTTGACCTTGCATAGTAGCAATCATTCTTCGCCTAAGGATTTAAATAGAAGGATCAACGACGGTTTCAGTTGTGGTGGAAGCTTGGGGACAGTAATCCAGTGAAAAAAGAGAGATCAATGTAAAAAAACAAGTTTATCCGCATTCAAAATTAGATGCACAAACAATCTAGTGTATTTCATGTATTTCTAAATTTATTCAACATAGCCAAATGCAATTAAAATGCCGTCTATCTGTAGGAAACGCACCCAAGCACTGCATGATATCCGGAAATAATTCCAAGATATTGCAAGTATGTTACTCTTGGTCACATCGCACACCTCTTATGTTTCAAGCAACTCATATAATGTCAAGACAAACGGCTGCTCTTTTGGCTTGCAAAAGAATTACATACATTTACATACCCATTCAAACGCAAAGAGTCGAGACATACATGCCGAGACTTCAGAAAATGCCGAGAAGTGGTGCACAAAAATCGTGTTGCTTCTGAAAATCTGAACCCTCTGTGGATTTCAAGTCCTACTTTTCGGGACAGTCTGATGCCAGTTCATCACTTTGGTGCATCAAGCTGCGGCATCTGAGGCGGTGCCTCTTGCAAAGGAAGCGCCTCGCAGCTTGCCGGTGAAAGCACCCCAGAAAACCGCCAAAGTTGGATCTTTCCGTGCCATGTGGGCAGATTTTTACCTTATTATATGATGTTTAGGTATATCCAAGAAGATATATTGCCACGGCATCATCATCATCATCACCACCAACACGACGAGAACCATCGTCATTGTGGATCATCATCACCAATGCGTACATTGTCCAGTCCCAAGTGAGGTGTCGTCAGGTGCGTGATCCCGAGGAAGTCAAAAACAAGTGAGATAATCAATAGTAACAAAATATAGCACGGAATCGCCTGTCATGCAACGCACAAACACATGTGGAGTTTTCATGCTGATGAAAAACGTACCTGCGAATTGCTTGCTTTATCCAACGGCTCAATGTTTATTGTCAATTGCCCAAACAAGGTCTTTGAAGCTGTCCTCACCTAACTGCAAATCCATAATGATAATTACAGGTGGTGATTTACAGCTGGATCCAGCAGTAAGAAAAAGTAAAACCCAGCCCAGCCTCGTAGTCTTCATCGTCAGTCAGAAGATCCTCTGCCGACTTGGAACTAAACGAATCCCTGGCGTCAGTGGCCGTGGTGCTCCAGGACCACTTGTCAAAGACGGTGCCTGTGCCTCAAACATCAGGGGCTGGCTCATGGCTTCATGATGAACACCCAGAAATGCTTGGTTGAAGCCGGAAACCAACCACTTGGATGCACATCTGGCACCTGAACCAATACAACTCAACCATCAAAAAATGTCAAAAAAAACCAGGCAACTTGAAATCCACAAGCAAACCAAAAGCGAGCTAGAGCTGATTCAAGCTACTGGTATGTATGTTTGAGCTACCACATGCTAGGGCTGGATGAACTGCTTGAGTTCAAGTTCGATGCTGCAAGGATTTGGGGTTTCCAGGTTCGCTTCTCCGCCTAGAACAAGGATGAAAAAGGTAGTTCCCTGCGCGCTTCCACCGTCCGAGGGCTCCAAGGTACCTGACGTCATCTTCTCCATGGAGACCTTGTTGTACAAGAGCTCTGTCACCACGGCCGCTGAGCTGCCCAAGCCGATGGGATCCCACACCAGTGCGGCATCGCTGCTTTTCTCGGGGGAAGGCCTGGGGATCTGGCACTTCACCATGATTCTCATGTGTTCTATGCTGGCCGGTCAACACAATTCTATATATTCTATATATATAGATGATTAGCTTCATTGCTTCTGACCACAATTCGTGCCAACATTGTTCAACCAACAATTTGCTAATGATTGATCAGGATAGATCATAATAGATACAGGTCCATACTGCTCAACCACCGTCAGGTTGGCCAAAAGTAGCTGGTGACTTGCCATCTCCTCTGCAGACCGCTCTGAGTGTAATAGCGCATGCTCTCACCTACTGTCAATCTCACCTTTTGTTTGAGGGGATCCAGGCTATCTTAGCTTCGCTTTTCAAAGGGATGGATGCCCCGATCGAACTCCAACCGCTCCCTCCCAACCGCTCCAGTTATGGCAAATCACCAAACATCAGAGCTGGATCTCCCATTAACTAATATCCACCATGATTGTCAGTTATAAGGTATAATCCATTATGATAAACACATCATTGATCCCGCTAATTTCTCAGCAGGCGGCTGGTTTTTGGCAGGTGCAGCCGGCGTAGCTGGTGCAACCTGTCTTGGTGCAGGCTTCCAGACTGGAAAATCGTCCTGTCGTCGATGCGGCCACCAGCTGCCTGTTAACCACTACAACGGCTGAGCATAAGGCTGCATAGCTAATAAATGATAGGGGTTAATTACCTCGGCTATTAAGGAAAACTATGTTATAACATTTATAACCATTGCAAGGATGGGTCGTGTAATCTTTTAATGGCTGTATGAAGGTTTTCAAGAGATGGATGCATACGGTGTGGGAGTTGTTTCACCATCATGGCTGTTGGTTTGTAGCTGGGGCAACTCCTACCACGGGATGGCCTCAACCTACAACACCTGGGGGCCCGCCCTGTAGCACAGGCGTCACCCCATCCCAGAAAAGCTTTGCTGCGCACAAGCGCTGATCATTGTTGGCTGATGGCTGAGTGTTAACCATCAATCTGATCAACCGATCCACCCAGCAATCCCACCGATCAACCAACCAAGCAACCAAGCAACCAAGCAACCAAAGAACCAAACAACCAAGCAACCAAGCAACCAAGCAGAACATGTCCAACCACAACTTGTCCATGGCCGTCCTCATCATCTGTTGTGATGTCTGCCCACAACCGCCTTGGCTGAGTCTTCTCCGGCGCCTTGGGTGGCAGGCCTGGCACGCTCAAGGGGTGAACGCTACTAGGCTTAACAAATAGCAAGGAAAAAATGGTGATGTTTTTTTCCTTAATGTTTTTAAGATTTCTTGCCATGCCAACTTTTTCTCTGTTCCCCTGCTTTCTGACACTTGTCTCAGACAATTTGATGGCCAGGCCGTGGATAGATCTGGGGATAGCAGCACCGGATCATGGAAATGGATGGACAGTTCAATGGCAAAGCCTCGAGGTCCAACTTTGCTTAGCTGAAGCCGCAGCTGCTTGCCGCCATCCCCAGGCCTCGTTTCTTGGCTGCCAGCGCCATAGAGCGAGCTGCAAAGCCCGAAGGTGGGGAGATGGCTTTGTCATCCTCGAAGTCGCTGAGGGGATCCATGAGATCCATGTCATCAGCGGGGCGGAAGAAAGACTGGCGATCCATTGCCTGGCACAGCCCCCGGCAGGATTGGTCCAAGGGTCTATACAAGGACGGCATTTGTTTTCAGTCTAAATGGCTCGAAATGGTAGACTGGTAGACGTCCAATGAAGAAAGATCGGACAAGCACGTGGAAGACAGTGTGCTAACGCAACAACCCCTTCTTGTAGAGACAATAAATTACGCACCCCCCATTGAGCCGCCTGCTTTGTAGACTGCAAAAGCAGCTGTTGCAAATCACAGTTTGTTTGAGCCGATGAGCTGAATAGCTGAGCGGCAAAAACAACTCCAGCCCCTACTTAGCGGTGAGGACCGCACTTCTGCAGGTTCGGGATGAGAAAAGATATTCCTACAAGGCGGGCCCCCAATATTCATAAGCGGAATTATAACCTCTGAAACCTGGTAGGTAACCCCAGAGTTGGTTATAAACCAACTCATAGATCTAGTTAGGGTGCCCCACACTGTTGGAGTCTGATCGGATTTCTGAATCATGATCCTCAATGCCATGATTCTGTACATCTCAATACCATTGGAAGATCTGCAACGCATCTCCAGCGTTCCGGGGAATCGGCTTGGCGGCTCTTCTGCTCTGCCGAAACGATTTCCATCCTCGGATGACTGGGTGGGGACCCCCCATGGTTGAGGTCCATGTGTCTAGTGTCTCGTGGCCGTTGCCAAGTGAGCAGGTTCCATCATCGTTGGCTAACAAGAATAATGAGTGAACATATAAGTTAGCCGTAATTAACTCAATAGTTAGTTATATAGCTATATAATAATAGCCATTAGTTCAATATTGTTAGCCATTGTTAGCCATTAGTTAGCCATTGCTTAGCATTATTAACCGTTCGGTTAACTAACTATGGACATAATTCATAATCGTTAACATCACTCAAATCACTCCCCCCTTAAAGGGATAGATGGATACCGACGGATTCCCATGGATTTATTTTTCAGGAAAAATAATTAACCATCTGTTGTGGTCAATGATGGTGGTCTATAATCAACGTAAATCGCTGATTATCGTGCGCAATGAGCCCTGTGGATGATTGTCACGGTTTCGATCAGTATTCTCAGCCAAAGATTGATTGTAAAAAAGTTGGTTATATGATTTGCAATGATCAACCCATTCTTGGAACTAATTCTTGCAAATTAGTTTGCCATTCTTATGATTAATCTTCTGGTTGGCGGTTTGAACCCCATCATGAAAAATATGAGTCAACCAACCAATTGTTAATAACTAGCAGGGAAAATAAAAAATGTTTAAAACCACCAGCCAGTAGCTGCTTCACAATATCATTGTTGCTTATTATCCCCCATTATTAACCATCAATTAACCATGTTTAAAACCACCAGCGATTCAGTTTGATCGCGCTTTGTCTGAACAAAATCTTGGACCCTTCTCTGATCAGCCAAGGCGGAGATCTGATCGACCTGGCTCCGAACATGGCCTCCCCACACGTTCTCCTTGGTCTGCGTTTCGACATTGGCCTCCCGGGTCCTCAGCGACTTTGCAGGGGGCGGAAGAACAGCCAGTTGGTGGTGGATGACTGGTAGGTGGTTGATGATGGTATATGATGGTGAGTGAGAAAAAAAAACTATTGGTTTTGAATGGTTGTTTTCAATGACTGTCTGTTTTCCAGCTGCAGTGGAGTTCACCAACAAAATTGCCAAAGAGGGGTTCATAGGAGCTATTGCTCGATATTGCTCGTAACAACTAATATCAATCTAATATTACCACCAACTAAATCTGACCACAATCTACCACATAATGTCCAATAGTAACTACCAGAATTGATATTGTCATCATTCTGCCTAGTAGTTTACAATGACGAATGGCCACAATTTGAGTGATTGCATGGCAGTTCTTCACCTGAAAAACGGCATATTGCCGCAGTTTCCATGGCGGCAGCCCCGCACTACATCCCACTACCACAAATGTGACGTGATGTGACCATTTTTCAGCCAGAAGCCAGGTACCCGTGCACGGAAAAGGCCAGAGGCTTCTGGTTCAGGTTGTCACCGCAGTTTCCTCTAAACTCAAGGTAACTCACAGGTTTAGGTTGATGAGTTGGTGTCTCAAATCTTCGGACTATCCTCACTCCCCTAGATGACCCTATGGTCCAAAAGCAAGCCATTGGCTGGGCCCCGCCATTGGCTGGGCCCCATGGGGAGTTGTCTTGCGAAACGAGTTTAGCACCCAACGACTGAGGGAGCTCCCATCTCTTGACATGGACATCCGGCGCCATTCTGGCACCATCCTGGTAGCTCCAGCCTTCCCAACGCGAGTGCCAAGGCCGGTCAGCCGTCCCAAGACTCTGGCCAATCCCGAAGGATGGAAATAGCATTGCGGTCTTCCTCAGCCATGTTCACCACAGTGGGTCAGCATTGGTTGGGTGGTTTGGATCCTTGTTGAAGGATTGGTTGGTTGATTGGTGATTGATTGCAACCTCACCCGGAAGGGCTGAAGGGATCCCGGAAATCAGCGACCCTTTTGTGATGTAGTATGGCAACGACAAACGGCGCTGGACATGTCGAACTACCTGCCATGCAGGGTGGCTGCCCGAGAGTAAGAGATTGCCGGCATGAATGATAGTTATCAATAGTCATCGGAGGAAACCAAATTAGCTAGGATACCCTCACGTCAAAGGATAACCAACAGCCAAGGGGCAGGGGGTAGTCCTTCACCTGACCTTGCCTTGTACATACACACGTCCCGTTTGACAATATCATCTGAGTTGCGCCTTCTTGCCTGGCCCTTCCCAATCAATCTCCCTGAAACGTTTCATCCTCAAACCTTGAGTCACCATCACACCTGCTCAGTCGGGTTCCTGCCTGTTCTCGTCGTTCGATTTCATCTATTCTCTTACCTGGGCGTGGAATCTCGGTCCATGCCAATGGCTCAGTCGGTCACTTGGAAGCAACCGCCAATCACCAACTCACCAACCACCACCCATCAATCACCAAGTATCAATGAGTTCTCACCAGTTTGGAAGCTATTTTCTTGCCAGGGCTTCGCATTGGTTGGGCCCCAACACACATACCAACCGCTATCAATCATTAAACAATTAATCAAAGCTATCAATCACCATTCTCAACCACCCATCAATCCCCAAGCAATTCTTCTCCAGGTCAAGGATGTTTGGAAGCGACCCGCACCCATGACCCGCAACCATCCGCAACCACTGTAGCCCTTCTCTGCCCCACCAGGGGGTCCGCTGGGCATCCAAACAAACCACTGTGCGAATGTGACGCCTCCTGTGCGAGGTGCAAGGCGCGAGGTGGCTGGGCCGATGGCGTGAGACCTGGTGACCAACGGGTGGATTTCACCACTCTGAACTCATTGATAGTGAGAAATGTAATCGAGAGTTCTGACTAATTACGTATAAAGCAAGGTTGCTAATGATGTATAGAATCTAGTCCATTATACAGTGTTAGTGAATCTAGTACGTTATTAGTAAACACGCTCGTGAGAAATCCATTTGGATGTTTCTCAGAATTGGGGTACCCCATGGTACCAATCTTCACAAACCTTTTTAAATTCACAAGCCAACCATTCTTGGGGGTTCCCTATTTCAAGAAGCTCCCATGGCCAGTGATGTCCCTATGGAAAACTGATCTTATGTTGATCCCTGTTCGCTCCAGCATCAGGTTACCCAATGGCCCGCCTGTTCTGGGCGTAGTCCCGGTACTTCATAGCCAGCACGTCAAGTTCTGGATCCTGCATAGCTGCTCTCAGCTGCTTCTTGCTGGCCATTGGATACCACTTGTTTGATGCATTGCGGGTTGCCTCTTGCCATTGTCTTGGCTAGTTCTATTGATCAATATTGGTTAGTGTATTGGTTCTTGTTGCTGCTGTTGCTGTTGCTGTTGCTGTTGCTGTTGCTGTTGCTGTTGCTGTTGCTGTTGCTGTTGCTGTTGCTGTTGTTGTTGTTGTTGTTGTTGTTGTTGTTGTTGTTGTCGTTGTTGTTGTTGTTGTTGATGGGTGCTGTTGCTGTCCGTGTTGTTCTCGTTGTTCTCATCTTGGTCTTCTCCATACGCTGGCTTCTCCTCCCATTCTTGCTCACATTGCTACTGACCGGGTCGAAGTTCATTGCTGCATCAAGAACTGGCGATCCAACACACTACAAGGAAAACCCTACTGTTGGGGTTTGCCGGGATGTCACCATTGGTAAAGGTGGTTACTAATGCTGATTATAACTTTGATTACTAACTAACCACTTCCCACTGTATAATGGTGGTTGCCATGGAAAATATTCAAGTGGTAACTTGGTATGTGGTTATAACTACCAACGACCACTAATGGCACTTAATGGTTCCACGAACCATCACTAACCACTTCAATGGCTTAGCGGTTACATGGCAGTGGGTCAGTTCACCCTGTACCCCTGGTTCCCCTATCATCAACCATTGTTTTCCCTATGAAATTGTTGGTTCTTATCCCCCAGTAGTTGGTTAAAGCCTTGACCCAGTTCGCCACATGTGATCCCATCCTCTATATCAACCATTTGTCATGGTAAACATGGACCCAGTTCGCCACATGTGATATCATCTATATCAACCATTACTATATAGTCATAAACCACCCATTTTGGGGGGGGCTCCATATGTTGAGAACCCCCCAGCCTTAGGAGATCCCCTGCTGTCTCCAGTCCTTGGACTCGATGGGCCGGCCCTCCCTGCAGCCGTTTTGGTGCTGGGAGTTTTTCATGGGAGGCCATTCCCATGACTTGATCAAGCTATACCAAGCAAGCTATACCAAGCAAGCTATACCAACCAATACCAAGCTATAGCTTGATATTTGATGACTATTAGAGTAGAGTCATTTGATCAAGCGATTTATCAAGCGATTTATCAAGCTTTGCTGAGGTTGACTATCACTGAGTGACTACTCACTTTTGGACGTCCATTCTCGCAACTACTGCTTTCATGGCACACAGCTGCTGGCTTTTTCTCCGAGATGCGCCCGGCGAGCCGTGCTCCAGGTCACCCTTTTGGGACGTGGCTCGCACTGACCGTCAAAGCCGGGTTTACAAGGTGCCTCTGAGACTTACTTGTTGGATGGGGGACGGCCCCAATCATTATATGTAATCCATTATTAAATATTATTACGTTTTTTTGATTGGTACAAAAGTTTATTTGAATTACATGCACTTTGAAACAAGAAAAACATACATATATATGTATACACAATATGTATTGTATACACATGTGTTGAAATGTGCACGTAGAAGCTAGGGCACCCCGAACACACAGCCTACCCTGGATCGTTGCTGCTCAACTCTCGCGCAAGCGCTGGCAAGGCCGCCCTGGACAGAGCGCAGCAGTTGTTGCAGGGGTGGAACTATCTCTCTCTCTCTAGGGGTGGAACTATATCAGCGAGGTTTAGCCGAAGCAGATGGAAGATCCCCCATCTTTACTAAGACCAGTTACCTATTGGTATGAGAGAATGGATTAGATATTGAAGATGGGGGATCTGATTTTTTGATGGTCCAGCATTAGTATTGGCAACTGGTCCAAAATTTGATGTTTTATCTACTCCAGGATTCAATAATCCCAGGGAACCCCCCCACGACGAAGCCACTGCAACCAAGCAAAGATTTCCCACTCCAGGAAGCAAAGAAACGTCAAGAGAAACCTCATGTTTTTGCTTCCTGCGACCAAGTCGGAACCTCCAACTGTACAGTTCTTCACGGATGTCATGCCCCATGATGGTCCCCCTAAGCATGGAACAATTCTGCCTGCAATGTGGTACCGTAACCTCCAGTTTCTTCGGTAGCGAACAAGATGATGCTTCGAGATTTGACCATCACCAGTTTCAAGCTAATGGTTCAGGAATTCATTGGAAACCAACATCCTGGTGAACAAACCCCGGTTGCGAATGGTTGCGGTAGACAGCTTCTTTGCCACTTAGCACCCACAAGAAAATCAAGAACGCATGAGATACATGAGCTTATGAACCATGAATGCTTGTTCAGTCGGACCGCCATCCGCTGCCAATGCGTTGATGCAGTTTCCATCACCATGGTCCCTGAAGCTCGTAACCAGCAGTGTGACCGGGCCTGACATGCAGCAAAGGCATCCAGCCTGGACCTCACTGGGCGAATCGCTGTATATAAACAAAACCTGCAATAATGCGAAATCATTGGCATGATCATTTCCTACATGGCACCAGTAAACGAAAGCCGACTATAGCTATTCAAAAGCAGGAGGGGCGTGGCTTCAGGTATTTTGGTGGAATGGATCTTCAATAATATCCATTATATCCATTCATCTCCATTCCCCCGAACCGTGCTGGTCAACATCTCAAAGACGCAATTTCGCAAAACAAAACATACTCCATACATCACATCTTCACACTGCAAGAAGCTGGTTGACCATCACAGTCTGGGTCTGTTTGGGAACATTCGACACACCAAGGCTGCCACTGCGAGTCCTTCCAATGGATTAGTTGTTCCAGCCATTTCGGCACCCCATGAATGGACCCTAGTTGTGGATTCTTGAGCGATCGATTGGTGATGCCAGAAATTCTAACCATCCTGCGGTTTTAGCCTTCTAGGTGATTTACCCTGGTTACACGGGGCTCATGATTGACAGCGGAATCATGATACCACTTTCACTTAATCAACTATGATCCCCATATATCCCCATATACCCTGCAAAGGGTGGAATCTCTAACCCCAAAATAACCATGGCATACAACCATGGTTAGTAAATCATGAATCCACCCCACGGATCTTTTCGGAGACCAAGTTCAGGAATCCGACACGCGTCACACGATGAAAGCGCGGCTTTGAGACAAGGTGTGGTTGTGCACCGAGGCTCAATTTGCACCCAAGTTTGCACTTTTCAATAGTACAAACTATTCATTGTTGATAAGTGATGGCTAATGGTGGTTAATGATGGGTACTGGCGGTTCGTGGTGGTTGATAATGCTTAGGTGGTGAGGTCTGCAATCGCGAAAGTATGAGTTAACCAACCAGCCTATTGACTTGGAACATCTTGGAACTCTTCGGACTCGGAAGGTGGCTACCAAAACAACAAGGCTGAAGGATCAATCCTGGCCAGAGCAGGTTTTGGGGGTACTCCAAGGTCAGGAACATTCCTGGCCAAAAAGAAAGGATGTGGCACGGTCATGCCTTACACATGTTTTCCATTTGTCCATTAAATTATTGTTACCGTTTATTTGGCATCTTTCCATTACATATTCAAGTGCATCTTGGATTAAGAAGTCTACCACTCCGCGGCTGCTCATTTCAGATTTTGACAAATCAAACGTCGGTTGCCGTTCGCCTGCCCTGGCAGCCGGTTGGCGAAGTTCTAGTACAAAGCAAGCAGCGCCAAGGCTCAGGGGTTTGAACTGTTGCTAAATGGTGGTTTCTCAAAATAGGGGACCCGCAAAATTGATGGTTTATTACTATGAATGGTTAATATCTGATGATTTGGGGGTACCCCTATTTTGAGAAACACCCAAATGTTCATGATGCACACATGTCACTATGTTCCGATTGGTGAACTGTCCACAGTATCTGGGTTCGGGCTCGGGTTTATCTTGACTATCGGGGGGCTAGCAGCCTAGCACCAACAGTCAACAATGACCCAATTAGCTGGACACAATTCATAAATACATGCTCTACATCTGTTTCTACCTATGCATACATTTGTCTATGCTATGTTTTCACCATGCATCTTTGTGTAGATACTTCCGAACATATCAAGAATACAGTAAGCCAGTGATTAATAAAGTAGTCTATAGAGAATACAGTCTAGCCATGTCTAGCCAGTAGTTGTTGTTTTATCCGTGCCCACGTGACGGGAGATAATAATCCCTCCCAAGTATTCGACTTCATAGCACACGAAATTATACCAGGAATCGAAACTTGACATTGCCACCGCTCCGTTTGGGATCTCAACACTGGGTTCCGAGAATTTTCGGCTCTGGCCATTCCAAATCGCAATAAGTCCTGAACCATTTAAGGAATAGCCGCATTTCGGCCGTGTTGCTCTATTTTTCTTGAAGTCAACTCAAAAACAACAGGCTGCACGCCAACAGGATATGGAGCAAAATGGGTTGTTGGGTTTCTGAGCAGCTACCAGATGCTACAAGTTGGGTTACAGTTAGCCAGCTTAACAATGTTGTAGGTGAGAATTGGGCCATCCTCCCAGAACTCTTGGGAAGTGAAACCCAGTGGCCGGATGAACTACCACAATACCTAATAACCCAAGAGTGCTCCTCTGGGTCCCCCTCTGCAGCTCAAAAAATGCTCATCCCGGAAAGTGTTTGGTGTCCAACCAAAAATGATGAGCAACAACGCCAAAAAAGCTTCGTTTTCTTCACGGCTGGTATACTGCACTTCCCCAAAACATTGAGCTATTAGTGCAGTTCCCCCAAAAAATGCATAACAACATACATTGACATCATACCATCATGCATGTCCATGCAACTCCTGTTCTTGCGTGACCTCAGATGGCTCCAGTTTTCAGATGTCTTCCCGACGCCTTCTTCCGGTACATTGAAGTAGACATCGTTGTCGGGCACGCGGAAGATGCAGCCGGCCGGATCCGACCTTGGACGATGCGCAGTCTACAATGATGTCGGCTTCCTATGACAAAACCCTCCCCTAGTATCAATATTTAGGGGAGTTGGCATTGGGGAATAGAGATCCATATGACATGGGCTCAAACAAACACACCTTAAGTTGTAATTAATTAATCAGTTTTCGTTAGAAGTTGGCAAAGGAGTATCATTAGCTATCTAAATTTATATACGCTATATATACTGTATGGAGTATCTTCCGAAGTCGTTCATTTCCCATCGATCAACAATCACCCGTGCTTTTCAGCATTTCCTGGGGCACGGAGTATCAACCGTAGGGTGGTGTAGGACTGTAGGATGAGGCCAGTGTGTACTCCCATAGCCGGCTGATTTTGTATGAAAAAAGGGATCTGTTTGGGATCCAGGGGGTACCACCATGTATGGATGCTGGTTGATGGTTTCAACCCCTCTGAAGAATACTAGTCCAAGCCCTAGTCCATCCACCAATCATCCCAAACTTCAGGAAAAATACAAAATTCCAATCTAACCACCAACAAGCATCTACAAATATGACCGAACATGGCATACCCATATGAACAACCGAACAGCTGCATGACTTTGGCAAGGATCTCTTGATACAGCTCGTCCGTGTAGGCCAACCTGGGCGAACCACTGGGCCGACGGATTTCAGTGTGGACTATAGCCATACTTCATGGTGAACCACTGGCGACCCCGCAATTCTACCAGAAGCAGCTGACATTTTCCCATCGAAGATGCGGGACAACATGGGTGGTTTCTTATCTTATCGCAGCTATGCCGCCTCACATGGGTGGACCAAGGTGGACCATGGTCCTGATTGGTGACCTGGGTCAACAACGGTGAAGTTCATATCTGATGAAGGCGGTTGATTGATGATTAATAACAAGCAATGCAACAAATCATGGTGAAATGGTGGCTAATGAATGGCTACTGAATGGTTAATGAATGGCTAATCAACGGTTAAGGAAGACTAGTGAGCAGTTAATGAACGGTGGCGAATCAATTTGCAATTAACCATGCAACAAGTGGTTAGTGATGGTGAATTGGTGGTTCACTGATGGTTACTGACACAACTTGTGTGATGGTCTCTGCGAAATGATGCAGGATTGTGAATGATGATGCCTCGCCAAAGTAGGCAAATCAATATTACAAAGTGGCCCCCGTAGCTATAATTTGGCTTGTAAGTATTTTAACAATTAATAGCATACTATAGCTATTATCTACCATCACCAGTAGTTACCCTAGTTGTACACCAACTTGGCTATCTTGGGGCTCCACGTTGCAGGGAACCAGAAATATTGACACTGGGAGCCACCAACAACCTGGGACCGGCCCTGGGATGAGACGAGTCTTGACTCTTCGACGACTTCCTGCGAGACACTTCTTCTGCAGTTTCTTTGCTGCATCTGCGCATTGGTCCACCTCGGCCGACATGGCAAGCAAGCTCCACTAATGTCATAGGAAATTCCCATGTCAGTCGTGAGATCCACCTTGGTAGATGTGCATTTCTAGGCTATGCCCTCGTATGGTGTACAGACTCCGCGCTGAGTAAAGGTGTGTCTTCCCTGATTGCCGTGAACAACGACGTACCGCGACAATACACTGAGGATGCTCGTAGTTTTATTGCCATCCACGTTGCTCACTTCTTTTCATACATGTTTCTGTCACTCAGTCCGTATGCTGAAAATAACTTGCGTATTTCCATAAATGGGGTACCCGTCCACCAAACTGGGGGAATAGATTTGAGGGGGGTATACAACAAAACTACCATCTCACTGATTGATGATATTGATGATACCCTTATGACCTGCCTTTCAGCCACAGCCCCAAACCCACAAAATGCATATCAACATACCAAAAATGCATATCACAAAATGCATATTAGGGAAGGGGCCAATTAAAAATGCATATGAAATTTCATATGAGCATTTGGTTCTTTGAATTGCCATGCCAAGCAGCAATTTACAATGTATGACAAGCCAACAAAACCAACAACCATTCATTCCATGAATCAAGGGAGCAACCTCTCAATATCAACCAAAGACAATATTTCATAACAACAATCAGGACGGACCAATCATTGGTAATGATTGATTAAACAAATATAAGTAGAGTCTACAGTAGTCCGTAATCAACTCACAATTATTTACTACAACGAAAACCATGATGATAACCAACAACAGCAACAACAACAATTCATCAGTTCGACAACCACAGTGTCCACAATCAACAGTGCAACTGTGTAACAGTGTAACAGTGTCACATGAATTTATACACTCATCGTACAACATTGTAAAGGCCTGGCTCACCATTCCACTTCCATTCAAGACTGCTGGTGATGCAGCTGCACTGCTGCCTTTTTTGGACACCTCGACCAACGCAGCTATCAAGCTGGTTCAGTATGTGTGACATGGGCAATGAGGGCCGATGAGGGATGACTGAAAGGGCCCGGCCATCAACTCACCATCATGATGGTTGGATGGATTCAATGGCGGTTGGATGGATCTGATAGTGATAGTCTGATAGTGATAGTGAAGTGAGTGTTCTGTTTGGTCAATATCGCCGACAGTGACTATGATTATGACTATGGACTATGACTCTACTGAGTCTACTGGTAAGTAAGAGGCCACTGGTCACAGCATCCCTGACAACACCCTGCCCACCAAGCAAAAGCAGCTGCACTGAAGTCACTGTGCAGAAGCAGCTTGGCCCCTAAGACGGCTATGACAGCTAGCAGCTATGACGTCATTCTACCATCGAAATGTTGAAAAAAGCATTGCGGCAATGCATTGCCAAGTGACAAGTGCTGGGTGGAAGGGCTGGGCACATCTCAATTCCCAACAAACATTTCACTACACTACCAATCACAGCAAAAATGACAAGCAAGATAATACATTCACTAGTCACTAGTCACTATACACTATACACTGATACACTGTATAATATATTGAGGATGGATCGGATGGATGGCCATGGCAAGCTGCCAGCTAGCAAAGCTAGCTAGCAGACTGAAGAGATTTCTGTCCATGCTCCTGCCCTTGAAGCACCCTGGCCGCAATAGCTGCTACCCTACCAGCTACCATCTACGCACGGATCTGTTTGATGCTGGCCTGGAACAATGCTGGCTGCAACTGCTCCTCATACAAACCATCCGTATGATTGGCCACCGCGGCGTCAACATCCCGAATGAGGTTCATGGCCTTGGTTGTATCACTCAATCTCAAAGCGATAGTCATGATCTGTTCCATGGAGATGATCCTGGTAGTCAGCAGGTGTGGCTCAGCATTCTTGATCTCTGAGGCAACGGGTTCGAAAGCAGCGACTTGTCCAGCATCAATGTGGTTTGCCTGCTCGATCATAGCGATCATTGATTTGGCATTTTCGAGCTCCTGGCAGTCATGGCAGTCACGGTGTGAATCGGTGTGAATAGTGGCTGGATGATAGATACAGATAGATAGATAGATAGATAGATAGATAGATAGATAAATAGATAGATAGATAGATACAGATAGATAGATGGATAGATGGATAGATGGATAGATGGATAGATGGATAGATATACAAATACAAACAATAGAGCCAGGTAGATAGATTGATAGGTAGTTAGGTGGATAGATAGATAGATAGATAGATAGATAGGTAGATAGGTAGCCAGGTAGAGTCAAATGATGGTTTGTCATTTGTCCATTGCTACGTTACCACTTGATTCACTTGATGTTGATGCGCTTTAGGCAGGTGGTACTTTGAACTTGATAGTGATATATGATAGTGAATATAGTGAATATAGTGGTCACCGAAATCAATGATTGATGATTAACAATTGATACTTAGTTGGTTGATGGGGGGCAACAAGGGTCACAATGGTTAGCCGGTTAGCCGTTAGCCAGTAAATGGATAATTTCAAATATTCAATAATTGATTGATACTGTGGTGCAGCTGAACTACCTGGTAACTACCTGAACAGTTGTCACAGTTGTGTTTATATGATGGTCATCATGGTACGGTAAGGGCAGTGACTGATTAATGATTTGATTAATGGAGAAAAGTGGTTTAGGTTCAATATGGGTACATTTATACATATTTCACCGGGGTCAAGAAACCATACCAGGAAGCATTATATCCGCTTTGAGTCCCTTCAGCCATGAAAAGCCGCAAAGCCGAAAAGCCATTGGTCACCCATCGATGCACTGCTAACCTGCTAAGTCTTGCAAAGTGCTGCTAACTGGCTAACCAACAGCTACCTGCCCATCAATTTCAATTATTGTCATTTTCGTTAATAAATCTTGATCATTCACCAATCCATTTTTGCCCCTTTATGAAACACATCATCAACGATGTCATAAAAACTAAGCCCATCACTGACCATTCTCATCAGCGCAGAGTATCAATATGATCAACCGATCAACCAGTATCACCCAGCAAAATCAGCTGTTATCACCCAACCGTCATCACGCAAAACAGTATTAGTTATAAAGTATAAGTAAGTATTGATTGCTTGTGGGATCCAAACATAGTGACATAGAGATGACATTGATGACATAGTCACATAGACACCAATGACCGATGACCCGAGAACACAGGTGATTGAACGGTGATCGCTGGTCGCACTTTTTCATTTGGTCGGTCTGGCTTGGTCCTGTGGGAGCTGTGGTCCTTTGGTCCCTGGGCGCAAAATGCTGCCGCTGCCTTCCACAGCCTGGGCCTAGTCGGCCTAGTCTAGTCAATGATCAACTTAATTCAATTCAGCTGACTATGACTATGATGACTGATAAAATGACAACTTACTTAGGACTTAGACTTAGTTGTGACAACTTGCTCAGTTTACTTTTTACCATTACTTCGTAGTAGATTTTGAACATTGATTGATTGAACTAGACTACTAAGTGACTACTACTACTACTGAAGTTGATCAATCAGAGCCAGCCAGCCTGCCTCTAATCATTAAATCACTTCGTCGCTTGGTCACTACTGTTTTAGTAGTAGGTCAGGAAATCTCTTGATGTGCCTTTGAACCAACTCAGCACCAATCAAGAGCGAAAAAACTGATCCACTGAGCTGACAGTGTGACAATTTACTCCGGATGCTGCTGAATAGTGAATAGTGAAGTTGTATGTTGTATATGTACGGAATGTATGGGTGCAAGAGTCATGCACGACTCTAGTAAACTCTAGTATACTCTACACTATATACTCTATACTCTAAACAGGTATCATGATTGCATCCAGAAATTCACACACACTCTGTTGGGCCATCATCTTCAGTTGATGAATTCCTCACCATCATCGCCATCAGGAAAAAGATCGGCACCGTAGTCTTCACAGCGGCGGTCGGCCTCCAATTCCGAGTGGTCACTTGGTGAAGATGGTGTGATCAAGCCGTCAGGGTCGCAATCCTCAATCGCTGACCGTCGGTTTTCGAGAGCAAGTCCTGAGAGCAACGACAATGAGGGATACAGTTACAGTACAAGAGGATACAATGAATGATGTTTAATGGCCACTTAGTTGATTATAATTGTTCAATTGGAACTATTATTTATTATTATCTATCTATCTGATCTGTTATCAGCCATTATCAGTATCAGCTTAGATGATTGACATTTAATAATAGCAGCTTCTCATCTATAACCAGCTCATATCAAAAATTATAATAGCAACTTATCAACTGAACCTTCAACAACCCAAGGTTTGACCCACACCCAAGAAACTAATGGGGGAACACTCCTGGAACAATTATGCCATTTATGACATTGACTGATAACAGTTGATTAATAGTAAGTCTTAGTGATTATCTGATAGTGTCTTAGTAAGTCTAGTTACTAGTTAATAAAATAGTTGATTTTGGCCCCAAATGGTGAAAACAAAACGTTCCATGAATGAAGCCGAAGTGCTCAGCTCCCACCAACCACGTTTGTCCGTCTTGGTCTCACAGTCAGCGTACCCAAGCATAACGTGCTCGGACCTTTCTCTCCCTCTCTTCCTCCCTCACGAGCATTCTCTTGAAGGCTGAGTCCGTTGAGTTTGAATCTCCCCCTGCACGAGGGTCACGAAGGCTTTCATTCGTCTTTTCACCGCCGATTCCCTGTCCACCGCCACCAGGTCCTCCCTTTCCTCCCTTGCTTACCTGGCCAACCTGTCCTGCCTGTCCTCCCTTTCTTGCCTGATTTCCTCCCTTTCCTCCCTTGCTTACCTGGCCAACCTGTCCTACCTGTCCTCCCTTTCTTGCCTGATTTCCTCCCTTTCCTCCTTTTCCTTGGCAGGCCATTCTACCCGTACCCTTTCCTACTTGTCCTCGATTTCCTCCCTTTCCTACCTGTCCTCCATTTCCTACCTTTCCTCCCTTTCCTACCTTTCCTCCCTTTCCTACCTGTCCTCCATTTCCCTCCATGGCTAAGATTCGACTCGACCGGGGCGAGAGAGCTTGGCTTGCTTGCAGGCACCAAAATGGCTATCAGGTGAATCAGTGAATCAGGTAAGCAGGCCAAAAAAGGTCCAGGGTGAGACAGGTCACCACAAATTGGCAGGGCTGTCAATGAGTCTGTCAGTGAATCAATAAGCCGCATTCTGTCCATCATCGGCCCGGTATTCATTCACTAACTATCTGTCTATGTGCCTTTGTTTTTTCTATTGAATTGTTTCTGTCTATGAATCCAACTCTCTATCTATGTATAGTAACTCCAACTAATATAATCTATACATATCGGACATATCGGAAACAACCAAACAGGTCACGAGCATACGTCGTCATACAACAAAGCCGAAGCCTGATAAAGGTAAGGTAAATTGGATACTGTAACCGGATAGCCTCGGATAGCCATTGAACAGTGAGAGACGCAGTGAGTCATTTCTTGCTTGCTTTATTAAACCAGAACCAAAGTCTTTGTGAAACTGAAAGGTTTTCAACAGGTGAAGTTTACCTGTGATTGGCCACACTCCTCAACATCAGCCCAACAGTCAGCAGCGCCGAACAGTCCTGAGAGAATTGGTCCACGCGATCCTTCCTTACACAGCAGCGCTGATGACCAATGTTGGTTGACCCTGTGTTGCCAGATTATGACCATGATACCGGTACCGGTTACCGGGTTACCGGTTACCAGGGTTACCAATTAAGCCAATTACATAGACCATACCAGTAATTGCATACCATACCAGACCAATACCATACCGTATCAGCCATATCATCACTGACCGCTATGGCCATGGCAAAGGGCCGATGTCGCTAGTATGTCCTTACAGAATCAGAAGGTCAACAGAGAGAGCTCCTGGGAAACAATCAGAGACAAAGAGAGAGAGAGAGAGACTGCTGCGCAAGATTCAAGATTCATTGTGATTCAGGGATTCCCTTCCATGATCATATAATAAGGCACGTAGATAGATCAGTATTTTCAGGGTTAGGCGGTTAGGCCTTGCAGGCTCCAACAACACAAAAACAAATCAAATTGGTTGGTAACGCAACACTAAGACACAACACCACATACATACATATGATACTTTTGCCATACATGAATGAATCTGAATGCCCCTTCAAACACTCAACTGCAAATGACATATAAGATGCAAATACACATATATACATATACTTTGCGGCTAGCTGCTAGCTGCTAGCTGCTGCTATTAGTGATGCTTACTCAAGACTCAAGACTTACTTACTCTTACTGACTGGTGACTGGGCTATAGTTGTGGTTGCCTCTGTGGTTTCACAGCCAAGTTTCAATGCTGCGCCTGTAAGCTCAATCCGGAGGATTGTTTGCACAGCACGCCCCACCACCTGCTCCACAGACGAAGCGGTGTCAGGGTCCATGCCTGCCTTCCAGCAATTGGCGCCGACCACAGGCGCCACTGCGGTAGACAACTGCATCGTGAGACGGCTGAGGGGCTCTTTCACAAGGACCAAATGTGCACTCAGGGTGTCCAAAACAATTTCGGATGTGAGCAAAGGAGAGAAAGCACTGTGGGTGTCGATGCAGTACAACTGAATCTCCATCTCCAACAGTTGGCCTTCATCGGTGTTCAGAGCTGATTTGTCCTGCTGGCTCGCTAGTCGCTAGTGACTTGACTAGTGACTAGTCACTAGCAGAATCACTATCAGACACTATCACTATCCCTTTATACTCTGTATAGTTTAGCCGCCGTCTAGTCTAGTCAAGTCTAGTCCAGCTAGTCATCCTGGGAAAAATGCTACAGTGCTGCTACAACTGCTTCTAGCTCACAAACAACTCTGCCACTACGATGCAATATGACCTTCAGCAACAACAATGACGACAACAACGACAACACCAACAATAATTAATAATGCAATGACAACAACAGCAACAACAACAACAATGTACCGTAACAACAACGACGACGACGAAAACAACAACAACAACAACAACAACAACAACAACAACAACCACAACAACAAGACCAACAACAATGTAACAACCAACAACAACAACCACAACAACAACAACGACAACAACAACAACATCAACAACATCAACGACACAACATCAACAGCAACAACAGCAGCAGCAGGCAGGGTCCTCCTCCTTTGGCATGGCGTCCTTGAGCTTCATAATATCGTCAACTGCCTGCTTGTAGCTGGAACCAGCAGCAAGAACTTGTGAGATCAGCGTCTTCTTCTTGTCCTTCTTTGCACGATCACTGCCTTCTCGTCCCAGATTCTCCAGTTGGAGAATCACTTGAGAAAGGTTCACCGCGGTTTTCAACACAGCTAGATGTGCATTGACAATCTTGTACTGCTCATCAGTCTTCGAATCATAAATGAGCGAAGCCACTTGCTGCAACAAACCCTGACGTCGGAGGAGAGCAGCCTGCGTGATGGTCTGGTGCACTTCCTTAACCTGGACAGGAGATCGGGTTGTTTGGGTGGTTGTGGCTGTCGGCCAAGGGGGCATCAAAGGAAAGAGATGGATACCTTGAAATCAAACAGAATCAAACAATGATAGGCCTGATAGGCTATGGCTATGGCAATGGCGATGCCAATTCTGCACTGAGCTGAAAGGGTTTCCAACTATTTGAGAAAATCTAGATATATGTAAAGATATAAATATAATATACATATATATATATACACATAAATATTCAGGCATCCTAACGTTGACATTGTCCTTACCTGTACCTGAGCTGTAGGATTCTTTAATTACTTTAAGACTTTAAGTGCTTTAAGACTTTAGGTTTAGGACTTTAGGACTTTAGGATCTACCTATCAGCTATCAGGCTATGTCAGCTATCAGGCTATCAGATCGGCTATCGGCTATCAGCTATCAGCTATCAAATATCAGATATCATGTCATACGTCATGTTCCAGTAGCTTCTATTAAGTACATTACTATACTATACTATGTTACTATACCCAGCCTCCGTGTTGAAACTTCGAAGAGCACCCACCAGCATGACAGCTGCAGCAAAATGTTGCTCATGGACGTTTGTGTCAACCTTCACCTTCTTCAGCTTGCTCATCAAGTCAGAAACTTCGTTCAAGTCAGCGACGCAGCCCTTCTCCTCAAGCCAGACCTTCGCAGAATCGATCAAGTCACACAGAGCCGTGTCCAAACGATGCTGGTTGGACCATTGTTGCAACCTGTCATGCAAGTCTGTGGTTCCAGTTACATCGTTGTAGATTGACAGGGCCTGGAGCAAGGCGCCCACAAAGCGACTGGAAATAGAAGAAACAGGGCTGTCCCCATCAATGATCGCCCTGGTCTTCTCTGAGACAATTTGCACCGCAATCTTGTTGAACTCTTCCATCTCAACTGCTCTCAATCCATTGCGGAGGGCAGGCAATTCTTTGTTGATGGCTTCCATCCTCTCAGCAGTCAGGTCCAAGGTCTTGTCTTGTATGCCCAATAGGGTGCTGAGGGCCCTCTCTTTCACTGGTCCCATCGCCATTGAGGAAGATGCAGTTCGAACAACTTCGTCACACATTGCCCTGATTCTTTGGTTGTTTTGCACCGCATCCAGGAAAGATTTTTCCATGAAGTGCTTGCCTTTGTAGTTGATCAAGCTCAGCACATCTTTGGAATTCACTGGGATGTCCACTTTCAGGTCCTGCAAATTCAGCAGCACCCCCAGGAATCGAAGAACCTTTGTGATTCGTTCGCAAGCTTCCTCCAACTTTTTGAAGGACTCTTTCTTGACAACGTTCTCGGAGTCATGTGCTTGCAGAAGGGTACAAAGTTTCAAGGTCTCTGGCATGGCGCTAAGAAACTCATGGACACAGGCACCCATTTTTTTCTTGAATTCATCAAGCTGGACGAACATCTTGAAGAAAAGGGGTGAAGTAAAGAACGCCACCATGTTCTCAGCCACGTCCTGGAAGAAAAGGAATTGTAGTGAGATGAATCTAGATAGGACCGATAGGACCAATAGGATCAGGAAGATAGATTCCAATGGAATAGAAAGATGGCCAACTAGCTAGCTAGGTCCTAGATGATTATGGATAATTAATACCAATCATCAGTCATAAGTCATAGGTCCACATGAAAAAGATCAATGAATTGAATACAGTACTCTAGACTCTATCTAGATTTTGCTCAGCTAACTGTGGATCCAATGATGACCTTGAAAAAACATCTTGACATACCAGTATAACTGACATACCCAATTTCAATCAGTCCTCCAAACAGCCTGCGCAATCTTTTGCAGCTTCTTCCATCTTCTGATTGGCTTTCTCCTCCTCAGCATCATCAGTGCTTCCACCAGCCACTTGCTCAACTGCGTCTTGCAGCTTTGAAAAGACTTCATTCAGCACCTCACTGAATGAAGGCTGACTTCCATCCCACTCCAAGACACTGGCGCTTGGGAACATCGAATCAGCCAACTTCTTGGCAGCATCCTCAATGGCCTTTATCTCGTCAGCTTCAGTCAAGGAAACATTCGGTCTCACAGTAGTTGCTTTGCTTGGCAGCAACTTGTTCTGGACCATGTCTCCCAAAGCCACATGTTGGTAAGCTCCAGTGATCTTGTTCTTGAGCTGGTAAGGCATGGAAGACCAATGGGGCTGCACTGCAGACACAATTGGTGCGAGGTCATCAGAGCAAAAAAGCTTGGGAGCTTCCATCAGCAGCTTCAAATTGTCGCACACGGTCAAACGCCTTTGGAGGATGAAAACCTCCGGGCACTCTCCATGAGTTGCTTTCATAGCTTCCAGAATGCGGCGAGCCTAAGCTGTGGTGAAACTATGATGATGGTGATGGTGATGGTGATGGTGATGGTGTTCGTGATGGTGATGGTGATGATGATGATGATGATGATGATGATGACGATGGTGATGATGATGGTGATGATGAAGATGCATGTAATGTAACGGTAACGTAAATGTAATGAAATGTATGCAGGTATGTAATGTAAGTAATGTAATGCATGTAGGAATGTATGTATGTATGTATGTATGTATGTATGTATGTATGTATGCATGCATGCATGTATGTATCAATGATTATCCATGTATTCTTGAGTCTTGATTTGAGGTTTTGGACCCTTTAGACTTTGGACTTGTTGGCCCTACCTGGCTCTACCAGGTAAAGGACTACATCTAGGTCTAGGTTGGTGAAATAATGGATGCCAAACAACATTCAATACTCAATATTCAATATCTGATCTGTTTCATTCAATATTTTGATAAGTCAAATCAAGCGTTTTGAGATCATTGTGACACATGATATATTAAATATTATATGATGAAATCAAAGAACAATATCATCCTTAATCATTCGTGGCACAGAATGAATCTTCATAATTTTCATAGGACCACAAGAAAACATAGGACCGGACATCATACATGATGGTATAGTATAGTGACATTGACATAGTGACATACTGAAAGTAAGTAACAGACTACAATTGATTTGGCCTTATCAACTGACTGACCCATTGACCCTATGTTACCCACGTGAACTTTGTGTCCTGATCTTGACGCAATGACAATTTTCTCCCCTTGCAATTGAAATTGCAATGATTGTAATGATTATTATTTAGATGAAATGAATGTAATGACTCAATGTAATTATCATCAATGTAATGATTGCGTCAAGCAACCGCCACCAAAGTGTGCCCACGGCCATGATCAGATCCCGGCTGCATGAACACCTCAGGGACCAGCAGCGCCAGTGACTTTGCGCTTGTTGTGGACTTCCCTGCGGTGTGTTTCATGGCAACACGTCGCATTTCCTCATCCATGTTTGCTAATTCTCCTTCACGGTCTTTCTGCTTTTTGCTGCTAGCAGAGTCTGCTCGGGTTGTTGGTGGACCACCGGAAGCGGAAGCATCCGTCAATGCTGCTGGTGGGCTTGGCCCTGGCGCTGTTTCAGCTGTTGATGTGGGTGCTGCTTTTGGGGCACTGCGTTTCTTGGATTTTTTTGCGGCGGGTTGCAAACCAGACTGCAGACTCAACCCAAGAAGGGCTTTGCTTGCACCACTAGCTGCAGGTTCAGCTTGGGTCCTTGAATCGATGGCATACTGAAGGCTCTCTCCCTGCTCAGCAGCAGCTTCCTCAAGCTGATTGGTCAGCTCTGTGTCAATGAGCTGCGCGAGCTCTGTAAGGTCTTCAATCGATTGCAGTTCTCCTGTCATGGATCCTGGCCTTGTGGTCTGGTATTGGTTCGCCGCGTGGGCAAAGCAAGTCTCTGATTGCAGAGCTGACAACTGTGTTGCCGGGGTCACAGAGAAACTGTCTCGATTGGCCGACACTTCATGGAAAATTTTGATTCTCTTCAATGAGTGCCTCAACTCACTGGGCATTCCATGCAAAGCCACCACGTAAAACGTCTGGTTGGAACCTGGATTGTTGTAGTCAACCCCCCGCCATGGGGTCAGGCCAAGGCTTTCCCCCGATTTGCCTGTGGCCTTGATCAAGTCTGTTTCTGATATCAGAGCTCCTTTAGTGTAGATTTGATGTCCATACCGACTTTGCTGGCCAATTTGCAGAGAAGGAACGAATGTCGGGAGCGTCCTCGTTTCATTGGCTTCCAACTCCTCAGCTATGGCTTGGCGAGCTCTCACAAATTCCACTTTGTACTCTGGAATCTGCAATTTCTCCTGGCATTCCTCCAATGTCAAGGAGGGGTCAAGACGCCTCTGGCTGGCAATGCACAAGATGCACCAAACACCCATTGCCGCACCAAGTCGATTGATGTGGAATTCTGTCTCCTAATCGGGGCCAGCAAGGTAGGAGGCCAACTTATTCTAAGCTGCTACTATGTTACTATGTTGTATACCCAGGTGACTTTCAGTTGTGGCAACAAAAGTTCCAGGACACAACAAATGATGATGATGATGATGATGATGATGATGATGATGATGATGAAGATGGTGGTGGTGGTGGTGATGAACAGTATCAGTATGTATGACATCCGTATGACAATATTCAAGAGTTCATAATGAATAATGGAAATAATGAATGAATGAACTTCCAGGTGCCCAAAATACATTCTACACAATTTTTTGAGATAACAACCCCATATGTGCACAGATCTATGCCATGCCATGCTATGCTATGGGGAAAATAGAATGCGCTAGTTGGTGTGGATGGGTGGTAGGTAGGTGAGGTTCAGCCTAGAGTCCTGGAGTCAAGTCTAAAGTCTAGATAGATAGATTGATTGATTGATAGATTGATAGATAGATTCAGATAGATAGATACATAGACAGATAGATAGATTGATGGATAGATAGATAGATAGATAGGTAGATAGATAGGTAGATAGATAGATATATGGATAGATAGATAGACAGATAGATAGATAGATAGATAGGTAGATAGATCGATAGATAGATAGATAGATTCAGATAGATATTAAACTAATAAAATATTTGTATAAATGTATATATATATATATTTACACATATATATCATTATAGTCACTATTACATTATTACATACACTGTTTAACACATACATGACATGACATAGTCACAACAAAACTAAGTCACTAAGTCACTAAGTCATACATACATTCAATCATTGTCATAAACATAGTCATAGCATGGCATAGCCATATGATTTGCCCACTAGTCCTCGGATGATTTGCCACAAGCACCGCAAAAGATCAATGCAGCTGCAGCTCTTGCAGCTGCTTTGGACTCGGCCCTAGCGGGAGTGGAAGAAGCAGCTGTGCTGGCAGGAACAAGCGCCAAAGCGTCACCAGGGCCACCAGGGCCTGGATCTGGGCCTGGAGGAGCAACATCTGCAGCTTTTTTAGCAGCTTGCTTTTTCTGAGCATTCTTCAAGATTTCCTGCAGCATCACTGGTGACAAGTATCAGTTCTTAAGTGTTGGTTGGGTAGTTCAGTCAAGTAAAGTCAGGGCAAAAGCAAACAGTCAAAAAGGTTGGGATGGGAATCTTGTGACAACTGCTGAAGAACATGCAATGTAATGTAGCAGCAATGTAGCAGGCAACTGGATCATTGCCACCCATCATGAACAATGAATTGGTCGGTCTGGTTCTGGTTTATTTCCCACACTTGATTTGTTTAAACCAGCTCTCTGGCTACGGTGTCATGGTCCTGATGATTACGGCTCTTGCCCTTGCCGCTCTTGTCCCCCTTCTTGCCCTTGGCCATGATCACCAACGACAGGAGCAAAAGGTGACGGTGACAACGTCGCGAGTCGCAAGTTTGAAGACTCAGAGTTACTCGGCTACGGCCACACGCAAGAGCAGCTGCGTGATGGTTTTAGTCAACAGAACAGTCAACAGTCGACACGTTCGGATTCAAATGTGTCATTGTCATGAATCGTGTCCTTTGTTGCTAAGCCTAAGCCTAAGCCTAAGCCTCTTCAGTCAGTTCGGACAGTGGCAAGGCCCGCTCAGGAAAGCAAACGTACCCAATTGACTGACTAGCTAAGTAGCCAATTACCAAACCAACGATCTTCAAAGCTGTTCAGTTCAATGCTCGAAGGTCCGGGTTATTTTGCACGATGCTGTAGCTGGTAGCTGTGTGAGCTTTGTGCATTTACAGTAGCAGTAGCATCGCAAACCCACCAGCCAGCCCAGTCAATCTATGTAGGCTGTCAGCTCGTAGATGTGGCCAAGTGGTGCTGTCTGTGTATGTATGTCTATGTATGTTTATGCAGTAACGTAGTAGCCTCAACCCAAACACTATATCACTATATCACTATATGTTCATCAGTCAGTTTTGATATTACTTGCTGCGCTGTACGTACTACATGAATGAATGTAAACAAATTCAGCCTAGTTTCACGAGTTTACCGGTGCTATGGCTATGCAATAGAATAGTGAATATTTGAATAGTCAATAGTGGAATCATTTTTCACAAACTGCACTACTAACAGTCACAAACCAGCATCAACAAGTGATAGTGAATTTAGACAATAGCTAATAGTTGAACAGCCTCTGCCTACTCAGCTTAGCGTGATGTATATATATATATATAAAATATAAATATATAGCTGGTACTGGTACTGTTGCCAATGTGCTGGGGTAAGCCCCAGCCGTTTAGCTAGCTAGCTGGTGGTGGCTCTGGTGATTCTGGCGCAGTGCTGAAATTCTGCAACGCTGCAACACAATGCAGGGGAGACCAAGCCGCTGCCACACCAATTGGTAACAAGTAACAAGTAATAAGTAATTAAACACTAGAATCTAGAATCTAGAATCAGAATCAAAACTTATTTGAGGCAAAATTCTATCGGTTCAGTTGTGACATGTGATTTCTAGTACCACATGATGCAACAAGTCGGCTTGGGCTAGCGGCTAGCGCTAGGGCCGCTAGGGCATAGGGCTAAGGCCTAGGGCCCGGCCAAGGTTTGTTTGGCCTTGGCCTTGGCCTTGGCAAAAAAAATCCAAGTTGGTCCTGATCGGCCACTGGGTGGCGACAACACAAGACAACCTGCTGCTTAAGGTGTTTGCTGTTTGCCATTGATGATTCTAATTTTGATCAAAAAGCGTGTGTGTTATCAAGAAATTTCATTTCATCATTTTATACCCAGGTTGAGTTTCAGTGACTTACCGTACCAGTTCGTTAGTGTCCCACAAGAACCATCGGTCTTTCTTTCTGTAAACTTTATGGCAAACCCTTCACCAAATACATCGCCCAGATCACCGAAGCTAAGCTGGGGAGGAACATGCCTTCCCCTGCCAAACATTTGATTTCCGATGATCGCATATCGTGGGGGAACTGCATGCCCCTGCGATGCCCCTGTATCAGGATGTATTCAATGGGTAATACTACTCTGTCCCTGCCGTAACTGTACAGGCTTGAACTTGTTGCAAGGCAGCCAGTGATTCCCTGGGCATTGGTGTAACTTGCAAACTTGGGGTTCTGACTCACGTCACAGTAGACCCCTCGGAGAAATTCTTTGCGTTGTTCCCATGTTGAAGATGCAGCTTGGTTCAAGCCACAGAAACCCTTCAACCTCTCAGCCGCAACAAGGTCCAAAATTTCCCGAATTCTGGGGGTAAGTGAGAGCCCACGAGCTTTCATCTCTCCCGACCAGAGGCTGAAGTTCTTCGGAAGCTGCAAAGATTCACGCCAGGCTGCGCATTGCAGCAACCACTGCGGCTCCTCTGACAGGGGACGAGGGCCATGCTGATTCTTCTCCTGGCAGCAAGTGGGTTCATTGTGTTTGACTCGACTCAGTGTATATTTCGGGATGTCAGTGCAGTGATGTGACATGCAGTTATCTACATACATAATTCATACTTTAATATGTCATATTGATATATGTAAGTAATATACTAATAATAGTAACTAATAGGTTCACAATGTATACAATAGTATACAATATAGAAAAAAAATTAACTTAAATCATTTCAGTATACAGCATATATAGCCATATATATTTACATGATATGTGACAATATGTGATAATATGCGTGTGTGTGTGTTGATTGTTGATGTAACTGCATCACCTACAAAAGCTCGCTTATGCCATTGATGGATGTACATACTGCTTATTGACTTATTGTCTTTGATCCTGATATAACAAGCCACTTGCTGTATGATGTGCATATATTATACAAATATTTTGTGATATAGTGCAATCAACTATACTACTCTGCTTACCCTGCTGGTATTGAATTGATTGAAACAATCAGTACAGTACAGTTGGACACCAACAGCTGTGATGGTGGCTGCTTTAGCATATCGACATATCGCAAAGGGCCTTAGGGCGTAGTGATGAGAACATGTTGTACCATCTCCCAATTCCACGGCCTTTGGTCATTGGGTCGTGGGCTTGATTACACCAAAAAGACTTAACTTCTGAATGAGAACAACAAAAACTTTTTACACAAACCTTGAACTAGGAAGCCCCATTGCAGTGAGTGGTGAGTGGTGATGATGGGTGACAAGTAGACAGTTAATGTCCTTAGAGTTAGTCTAGAGCAGCTAGAGCTACAGCTACACCAAAGCAAAAGCTAAAGAAGGAAACCCCAAATCCAAACTTAAGTGGTCAAGGGTGAGGTGAGCAGTTGGGCCAGTTGGGGGTAGCGCCAGTAGAGTTGAGCTGGGTAGGGTAAGGGGCAAGGGCTCAGGCTAAGGGCAATCTAAGGCAAAGTGTTCAATAAGCAGTAGTAGCCAAGCCAGGTGGCAATATGTCAATATGCAAAAAATATGCAATTTTTAAAAGCATCAAAAAAGAGATGCAAAAAATATGCATTTTGTGATATGCATTTTCCAGGATTGTCAAAATTTGCAAAATATGCATTTTCTCTAGGGAAAATGCATATTTTTTGCATATTTCTTGCATATTTTGAATTTCAGAGGTTATATTTTGAACAAAATTTAAAATATGCAAGAAATATGCAAAAAATATGCATTTTCCCAGGGAAAATGCATATTTTTTGCATATTTCTCCCTGAGGGAAAATGCATATTTCCCTTTGGAGGCTAGATTTCAAAAGAAAATCTTAAATATGCAAGAAATATGCATTTTCCCTCAGGGAGAAATATGCAAAAAATATGCATTTTCCCTCAAAAAGGGGAAATGCATATTTTTTGCATATTTGTTGCAGATTGCTGCCAGGGGGAAAATGCATATTTTTTGCATATTTCTTGCATATTTCTTGCATATTGAAGATTTTCTTTTGAAATCTAGCCTCCAAAGGGAAATATGCATTTTCCCTCAGGGAGAAATATGCAAAAAATATGCATTTTCCCTAGAGAAAATGCATATTTTGCAAATTTTGACAATCCTGGAAAATGCATATCACAAAATGCATATTTTTTGCATCTCTTTTTTGATGCTTTTAAAAATTGCATATTTTTTGCATATTGACATTTTGATCCTTGAAAAATGCATATTGCCACTTGGCTCACTGGGCTTACTTACCAGTCAGTAGGAGCAGTAATCACTGTGACTCGAACGGACCCATGACCCATGATCCATCCCACGACTGTCATGACCCATCATCCTGCGCTGACGATGAACATTTCCTTTCCTCTTCATACTTGGCCATCCATGTGGAGTAGTCAGCTCCATGTTCTGCCAGCATCACGTCCTCCAATCGCACAGGCCCTTGTTCAGCTTGCTTCCGGTGTAGTTCCTTTGCTGCTGGAGCGCAGAAGGACAGCAAGTGCGACAGAAGGACAGCAATGGTCAATGATGAGAAGAAATTGAATAGGGGACACCCAGTTATATAACGACTGTTGATGATAATGATCATCTGATCATGATTTTATAGTTTTATGTTTTGTCAGAGGATCACATTCATAGTGACATAGTGCAAATGTAACAATGCACAGGAAGGCTTGAATCGAACTACTCACTACTCTACTACTCACTACTCGATGATGATTCCTCGTTGGGCCTTTGGGTGAATGGAGGGCCAACCCATTTTGGGGGATTCAGCTTTTCAGCTATTCAACCATTAATTTCATTCATTAGTCATTAGTCATTAGTCATTAATCATCATTATTAATCATTTATCATGAATAACTTATCAATCACTGAAAACTGGAAACACATATTGAATTACACCTGGACCTAAACGGTCAGTGAACAACAACATCAACAACAACAACAACATCAACGTAACAAAAACATCATCAACAACAACGACACCACCACAACAACAACAACAACATAACAACAACAACGCATTAACAACAACAACAACAACAACAACATCAACAACATAACAACAACAACAACAACAACAACAACAACAACAACAACAACAACAACAACAACAACAACAGCAACCACAACCACAACAACAACGACAACAACAACAACAACCATAGGGAACACAAAAGTGCTAAACTTGGTGGGTCACAGTCATCGTGCTGCAACAGCGCAACAGTTCAACAGCGGCTTACTCGTGGGTTACCCGGTTGCCATGAATATCACCATTCATAAGCAAAAAGGCTGTCCTCCTGTTGGGCTGGTGACTGCTTGTACCTGGTACTTGGTACCTTTCAGGGCACTGTTGGGAATCATTCACTCACCATCTATTCTATGCTCAGCGCTTTGAAAGTCTAGTCTAGCTAGCCTAATCTAATCAAAATCCAGGCACATTGACAAGATCCTTGAATCGCTGGACATCGGACTTGAGGTACGTGTCCTTCCTGAAGAAGCACAAGTAATACCTGCCCAAGTACGCTGCTCTGCTTGCGAGAAGGTTGGTCACAGTTGGTCGGTTTGTGTGGTGCGCCTGGTTCCCAGGGGTTAGGTTAGCGGCTAGTTGGGTACTGATTCAGTTGGTTACTTATATAATTATATAATATATAACTAGACTCACTCATAGATCTTGACTCTTAAGTGAGTGGAAGCTGTGTCAGTGCAAGGTTTGGTAAACAAGCAAGAAAAGATGATAGATAGATTTGATTGCAAAAACACACATGGTACCAAGGCAGTGGTTTAAGTCAAGGATGATAAGCAAATAGCATACAATGACAAATAGAATAGGAATAGGACATCAATATAATATAATATAGTAATCTTTCTTAGTAAAGCCGCAGCCATCATACTAGTGTTACTAGCAACTAACTGAGTAACTCGTTACAGCTGGGCCCAAACTCAGGAACCGTACTGCAGTGACATGTGACATGTGCTCCCAGGTCCCCAATACATAGGATATGTATATATATATAAAATAGGACCAGGATTAATGCTTTACTAGTAGCCCCAACAATAAAAATACCAATGACAATAATTAATAATCAATAATCGTGGAAAGGCTGTAAATTGTACTGTGTTGTAGTTACAAGTCAAAAATCGTGGTAATTTGTTTGTGTGTTTAACAGCGTTGTGCAGTGTATTGGTTGCCAGGAAACACTGAATCAGTGGGTTAGTGCTGGCCAATGCTGCTGCTAATGCTTGTTCTTTCATATAAACAAATTCCAAAGAAATTGCGAGTAAGTAAGAAAGTAAGTAAATAAATAAATAAGTGAGTTAGTTAGTAAGAGACTAGTAACTAGTAGGAACAATAACACTTAGTAGTAGTAGTAGTAGTAGTAGTAGTAGTAGCTACAGTCAGCAGTAGTTACTCAGTAGTTCAGGTAGTAGTGGTGGTAGTAGTGGTAGTAGTCGTAGTAGTAGTAGTAGTAGTAGTAATAGTAGTAAGTAGTAGTAGTAGTAATAGTAGTAAGTAGTAGTAGTAGTAATAGTAGTAGTAGTAAGGTAATCAAGTAATGAATAATGAGAGTGGTGCGGTTAGTTCGTGATCCCCCAGCCCAGCACACAACCACATCCAGCTGGAATTTTCGTCATCCTGCAGAAATTTTGTTTCAGGCCCTTCAGGCCTTCAGGCTTTAAGCAGCAGCTTTGCTGCACCCTTTACGCTCGGAGCCACTGTCACTCACTAGCAGTAGCATCAGTAGCAGGCTCAATTCGATGCTGCCAGTGAGCTATGAAAATTTTGGCCAATGTAAAGAAAATGCAATTAAGTTAGGTATGGACACCTCAAAACTGAAGGTGCCTAGGTTCTAGTCTAGAGCGTAGGTCTCGGTCGTCTAGGTCCTAGGTCCTAGGTCCTAGGATAGATGATATGTTCAGAGAATGGCAGAGTTCATTTATCAACCAGTAATTGACGGTGAGAAAACACACATGAGTGTACCTGGTACAGTTCAAATGGCACAGTCACCACAGTGTCTCAACTTGTAATTGTAGTTACCAAAAACAAAATAAGTATTTGCATTTGGAATCTAGATCACTCTTCTGACCCTACTGTATAACAGCTTCATTACCCGGTGGAATCAAAGACTTAACTTAACTGAACTTGGATATGTAAGTGTTTGAAATGAAAAACATTTTACATGTTGGATGTTACTGCCAGCGTGTCACCTGATCTGCCATGGCTCTTCTGGTTCCAAAGAATTATCTCGCTTTCTTTCGAGATCCAAGAAAACGTCTGCGCCTGGCAAGGTTTTAAACCATTGCCTGGCAGCCATACGGTCGTTGCGACTTCCTATTGAAGCAGCCACATGCCGCACTTGACTGAAATGATCTTTTTGATTTTTCAGCCAAAGAATTAAGGCCCCAATAGGCCTCCCAGCAGGACAAATCTGGTTCCTTCCTGCTGTGTTTTGTCTTTGCCGTTTACATTGGCCATCGTGGTATTTACATGTTGCTCGGAAATAGCCGCCTTTGCTGTTGAATCGTAAGTCGCCCAAAATACCATGGGGTTCCAAATCGAACACCATTTCTGGCACTTTGGGGGCTCGTGGAACAGGCACCAGCGGTGGTACACGAGGTCCAGGTGGAACTCTTTCTCCTAAGGCGGCAAGCAATCAAGTTTGAATGCTGATAAGTAAGTAAATGAATAAACAACAATATTATGGGTGAGATAAATAGGTGAATGAATTAAATAAGCAAATATATATGTTGTAATATAAGGCGCAAGTAAGTAAGTACATAAGTACCTCACAGAAACAAGTAATTAAGCAATAAGCAGGTTACCGGTTACCAAATAAACAAATAAGTCAATCTAAATGAGTCAACAACATAAATAAATAAATTAGCATTAGCGTGAGTGGATAGGTCGGATAGGTAGGCCAGGTAGGCAGGCAAGCAAGCAAGCAAGCAAGCAAGTAAGTAACGTTTAACTGTTATGCTAATGCTAAGGGCCGAATGTTGGGTTTTCAACGGTCATTCACCCAATAATTGCATCCATACATACATGCTAGCATCAAATATTTGGAGATACTTGCATATCAGACATGATTGTGACTATCATCATTGGTACTTGACTTAGGATCGGGTACCACATACATATATATATATAGTACCACATACATATATAATATATATATATATATAACTAAGCTACTATAGTACAGGTACTACTATACTAAATATATATATATATACATACATATAGATATATAGATATAGATATACAGACATATACTACTCTGTACTGTCCATGGTACTGGTATTGCAAATGAGGATCCAAACTCTGGTGGATTTTCATCTGCAGGGCGCAAAGCCGCCATTGCAGCAGCAGCAGGCACTGGCACTGGCGCAGCAGCGGCAGGGGGGGGGGCAGCAGCAGCAGGCCCATCATCGTCATCAAATTCTTGATTGCCGCCAGCAGCAGGCACTGGCACTGGCGCAGCAGCGGCAGCTGGGGCGTCAGCAGCAGCAGGCCCATCATCGTCATCAAATTCTTGTGCAGGATGAATGGGTTCGGGTTGAAATTCCAACAAAGCCAAAGCATCTTCTTCAGGTATGTCAGGTATGTCAGGTATGTCATTGCTAGCAGCAGCACCAGGGTCACCAGCATCATCCTCATCATCATCACCAGCACCAGCGCCAGCTTCAGCTTCGGCCAAGAGATCTTGGAATTCAAATTCATCTTGTTCCTCCTGTTCGGTTTCAGTTTCACTTTCAGCCTCCTCACCCTCCAACAACCTCGCCATTGCCAAAGAAATATCATCAGATTGATCATCATCAGCAGGATCATCAGCATCATCATCAGGTTCATGGCCCTGATTTTCTGAGCCTGGACCTGGTTTTCTTTGGTTCAGTTTGCGTTTCGAGCTGGGCCCAGGCCCAAGCCCAGGAGCAACTCCCTGTTGTCTTTTTCTTGGTGGCTTGGGGCCTGGGGTTTCTGAAGCATCACCCCGCCAAAAGGACATAGGGTTGGATTCCCTCTTCACATCCACAAAGCGTGGCTTCATAAAGTGTTCCATGAGAGATCCTTCTGTGTCCACAATGCGGTACAACTGCAGGGTGTAAGCAGGCGTGGTCTCAATGTGGTTTGCAACAAACTCCAAAAGCATCGAAACTTTGACCCTTGCATTCTCATCAAGGGAAACTTCTAGCATGAGCGTTTGGACGCCCTGGTTGATGCAGCAAGGGTCCAGTTGCAAACAACCTACTTGCCATGTCGAAAAATTGACAAATCCAATGTGGAGAAACACCCCGTGTTGCCAAGCACGGTCTGATGCGGGATCAACATCGTCACTGCAGAAAAGGTGCAAAACATAGGAAGACTGTTGCCTGAGCAGCAGCAGCTGGGTGACTGGGTCCTTACTCCTTGCAGTCCTTACACTGCCTTACATGTACGGCCTTACGTTAGAAGCATGTCATTTTTGAGAGTAAATGTAGGAATGTAGGGCCATATTGGAGTTGTTCGATTAAAATTAATAAGCCTAGGGCCTTGCCTAATTTGCCTGGCCTAACCTAAACTTCCTCTAAGTGGGACAATTTCATACTCAAACTGACTCAAACTCTCAGACAATTTGTTGTCACAAGGCCAAGCCACAGGGCCAAATTCACTGCAGAACCAGCTGTCTTTGTGCCAAAGTAATTCTTCAAGTGCTGTGTGAGTTTGTGTGTGAAACGGATTGCCTTTTGCTGGTTGCACACACAGAACCCCAAACGTTCACAGGCAGTTTTGCTGATATTAACAGGGCCCATTGTCAATGGTGCTTGTTGATCATGCAAGAACAATCGATGTAGTTCAGCCCAATGGTTGGCCATCTCCTCGATTGAAGCCTGCGCGTTGGATGTTCCAGGTGCTGATTGGGACTTCTGGCGAACAGTTGCCTGGCCAAATGATATGGGCCAATCTGGGACAGGAAGGAAGGCAGGCAGCCAATGTTTTACAATTTCAAGTTTTTAGTTTTTAGAGGGTAGTAGTATAGGAAGTGTAATGAAGTGAAATGTAGTGTATTGTACACTGTACTGTAGTGGTGCAGTGAGTGTAGTGGCTAGGGGCAAGGGTCTAGAGGGATAGCTGCTAGCTGCTGGCTGCTAGCTGCTAGTTGCTAGCTGTAGTTGTAGCTAGCTAGCTAGTCACTAGTCACTTTGCTTTGTTGCCTGGCCTGAATCAATGGAAGAATTGGCAGTTTCCACTTGTAGAGTTTCATGTTATTGGCGAGCTGGCTTTTCCCCAAACCTTCAAGAAGACCCGCGCCACCCCCATCGCACATCTTAAGCATCTCCTGGCAGAATGTTGGGTCTGATTGCTCCACGGGCTGATAAGCGACCAACTGCTCTGAAGCCGCTCTTTTCCTGAGGCAGCCCCAACAAAACAACCCATCATAGCCAAACCCGAGAGTCCTAGAGTCCTAGAGCCCCAGACTGACTAGACTAGATTGACCAGAGTGACTAGATTAGATGTAGGCGCCAGACTTGCAATATCAATTCCATCAATTTCACCAAAATACAAAGCTTACAATGCACAAAACTTCAATATATGAAAAAGATTCTTTTCGGCATGGAATGCCTTCTTCTCTGCCATTACACTTTTCCAGAACTTCCCAAAACGCTCATGCCAACTTTGACCCAGCGAAAGCATTTGTAGTGCTGTTGCGTCATCCATGCACAGCAATGCATCAGTGGGCACTGTGGTTTCAGCAATTTGCTGAGTTTGACTTGCACTGTTGCTTTTGCTACTGAATCGGTTCCAAGCACCTTGCAATGTCATGGCGGCACCAATTTCCGAATAGTGCTGGTACTCATCGAAAGACAGTTCTTGGTACTGCCTGCTCAGAACTTGTACGGAAAGTGCTGTGAATTTTGTACCTTTCGACATCGCGTTGACATAAGCCCTCCAAGCACCTCCACTTCCTGGTCTCTTGGGTCTAGGTAGTCTAGGTTGTTCGTCCGCAGTCTTTGAATCAAGTTGTGTATCTCCTCCCTCTCCAAGATTGCATTGTGCCCTGAGGAACTTGCACATGACCCTTGCTGATACATCAGTGAATAAAGGGATGTGCCCGCGGCCGCGCAGTTTTGTCATTTCACGGATGCTTGAGTGCCCAGTTTCTACATCCGCTATATCTATTTGTGCAAAAAATGCTGCTGCCTGTAGCCATGCTTGCGCTTTTGGACTTTGGGAGTCCTGTTGTCTAGGAAAGAGCTCAAAAAACACTTTGGACAGCTCATCTCGGCAGCATGCAGGTGCATTGTAAACTGTTTCGCAATGTTCATTTCCCTCAAGTAGCCTGAAGAGTAAAAATGGAAAGGTTCGGTGCCACCTGGCACTGGTAGCTTCAAGGTTGCACAGCAACCCAGAAAACATACGGAACAGCTTTGAGCGTGCGCGCAATGTGAAAAAGGCTTGGGGTAGTGCTCTAGGTACTGACCACAGTTCACTTTTCACATGTTCCCAAACAGCTGTCAACAAAGTTCCTTTGGCAACTTCATGCACAATGAACGATCGTTGTTTTCCAGAAACTGCCAATTGTGCTTGCTCATCTTCCCATTTCTGCGACGACAGCCGCATCAAACGATACAGCAGAAGCATGCCAACCCGAATCACTGAATATGTGGTGATAAGCCCCTCCTGCAACCCGGCAGAACAGACAAAGAGACCTGCTTTGTGTTTCCTGAGCCTAGCCAACTTGTACCAATCAGATTCTTGCCCTTCAGGTCCTTCATCACCAATGTGGCCCTAGGACATTCATTGTTGGTCCAGCTGGGACAAAATGAATGAGGGTGGGAGGTTACAGCTCATGAATGGTTCTGATTCTGATAGTGGTAGTGACTAATGACTAGAGGCCGGCCTAGCAGGTAGTGCGCTGACATTCTGTTGATTTTTTTGAAAGCAAGTAAACAACTACAATACAAAACTAACCGTTGGTTACTAACCACTATACACAAGCTGTTCGCTTCAGGCAGCCGCAGCTGTATCAAAACAAAGATTCGATTCATAGATGACAATGATCACTGAATCACTGCTTCGATCGGCTGCTGGCTGATTGGTTGATTGGCTATGTAGCTGTAGGTCACTGTAGGACTGTAGGTCCTGTAGATTCCTGTATCATGTGTCACATGTGCTGTCAACGATGCAACTTTGTGCTATGATGGTACTATGCTATGACAATGTCAATGACTATGACTATGACTATGACTATGACTATCGTGACTATGACTATGACAAGACTAGACGATTACAGCCTGATACTCATACTGATATTGCATGGCAATAATGACGGTATGGTATGGTGTGACTTGACTTGACCTGGTGACACATCTTGCCAAGGGGCATCATCAGTTGGATCGAGCGGAGGCTGTGACACTGGTTCTGGCTCTGGCTTCTGAGGACGTCGCACGAGTGCTTCGAACTGAGCCAAGATCGAATCGTCAATGCCAGCAATGGGTTCCTTGGCAGCTGGGGCTCAACAGCATCTTGTGTGGTAATCTGGGATTTTTTTTTGGTTTGACTAGCGACGAGTGACTGGTGACTAGACTAGTGCTTATATAGCTGCAGCTTTAAGTACTTACTGTAAACTTACTTTGGGCATCAAACTCACAAACAAACAGGTTGAGGGCTGACAAACAGGTCGCACAGCCAAAGGTCCAGTAGCCGAACAGGGGCATTGTCATTGTCACTGTCACTTTCATCAGTAGCAGCTGGATGCCGTTGTGGTTTGCCAACAAATTTGAACATCACACGATGCATCAGAGACCAGTGGCTTTGGAGCAAGCCAGCCCATTCGAATGCTGCTGATGATCCCGTCCAAGATTTGCGGCTCAATACCCCCATTTTTCCAGGCAATAGGGCCCAGGTCACATGCGTTTGGAAACTGCGCAAGGTAGCTTCTGGGCTTGAACAGCATTGGAAACCACAATAGTGTTTGATGTTCAACGATTCCAGGTCCGAATTCGCAAAGTATGTTAGGATGAATCTTCTTTTTCGGTTCCGAAGCTTGAATGATTGACTTGTCTGATCCGGGTCTGAAAGGGGCAAGAACATCTCCATGATAGCCTTCCTGTGTTCCAGGGCTGTTCCTTTTGGTGGAGGGCCATACACTATTTGTAAAGACTCTTCAAAAATTGTCTGCAAGATTTGGCGGAGAGTTTGAAGGGTGCCAGAACCTTCTTGGGCAAGCCCACAATGAACAACCCCTGAAATGGTTCGGTCAGCTGGAAATAAACATTTTTTCAATGCCCCAGCTGTTCTGTGAACCTCGCAAGGAAACATTGTGGTGATGCATTGTCCACTGTGTGACCGAATGTACCTCTCTCCCCGGGTGTTGGCGCCAAAGCGATCTACGACTGCAAATCGGACTTGGCTTTCGAACTCCTTTTGGAAAGCAGATAGCTCTGGTATTTGCCTCAAGGCCGACCGGATGACTGCGCATTGGTTTTCTGCTGTGTTTCGATCCATAGTTGCAAGCGGTACAGGAACATCAGTTGTCACAAGCCTGTACTGGTGACCTTGCTGGCCATTTTCTGCCATCAAGAAACCTGCAGGGTGTCCGAGTACATGCTGGATTCACATCTAGAATCTAGAATCTAGGATCTAGGACATTGGTGGTGGGGTGATAAACTTGAACAGCACTCTGGCGAATTTCACCTGCTGCAAAGTGTTTACAATAAGTTTATGTATTTGAATATGTTTTTGTTTAGCTCAGTGAAAAAACTAAGTACAACTAGTTACTACTTACTACAGACTGTTACAGTAATAGTTCAAAAGCTGGAACAATATTTCTTTAATCAATCCAAGATTCCAAGTTTGAAAAGAATCCGGAAGATTTTGGCATACTTGTACTCTTCAGAGTGAGATGTTTGGCGCGAACTGCTCGCACTCTCAACATCTTGAATGGCAAACAGTTGATTGAACTCAGATACCTTCAACCGAAGGGGTGTCTCATCGTATTTCATGCGGGTCAGAAACAAAATGTTCCTGTTCCTATTCTGTTGGGCCCCAACACCACTCAGTGATTTGCTCACTTGGCGCCATGCACTCAACATAGCCCCGATCAGCCAAGTTCCACCCAGTAGCGTCAAAGTAGCAGTTGACTCAACTCCCTTCTTCAAGTGCTTTGCATCAATGCCAACAAATGATGCTGCTGCAGCCAGTGAAAGAGTCTTTGTTGATAGCACAAAGTGATCAAGGACAGCTTTGTTGGTGACATCTTGCAATTGCGGCTTAGAGGACTTAGCTGCTTCTTTGCGCTGACTCTGACCTTGCCTGTTCTGCCTAGACAACTCGGAATAAAGCCTGTTCATGATCCTCACTTGCATTCGATCACCCAAATTCCGTACAGCCTCTGGTCTCCCATAAAAGAGAGTCAGGTCTTGTTGCTGAAGCGCTGTTTGGAGAAGGTCATTTGGTTCTTGTTCATTCGTGTTCAGTTGTGGGGGAGGCCCAGGCATGCTTCCCAGCAAGCCATCTGCGAGCTCATTGATGCCCAGTCTCTTATCTTCTTGTTCACGCTGATACCCGAGCAACTCATCTGCCAAACCAGCCAGATCATCATCATCATCATGATCAGGTTCCATTGCTCGACCCCAGCCCAGCTGGTCCCAGATGCATTTGCCACCAGCTAGTTACTGGTCACTAAGTACTAGTTACTAGTTACTAGTTATATTATATTTATACTTACTTGTTATACTACACTATACTATACTAGACTGGAAACTACTTGTGATACTTGTGGCTCTCATCACTTGCTTTCAAGATAATGATTAGGATTATGATTAGGACTCTTTTCCCTTGATTCAACTTGTGACTGTGACTTCTGATCTTGTGATCCTTGTGAATTAGAAAACTGTCATCAATCGTCATTTTGTTCCTCAAGTTTGGACCAAGAAGGTAGCCAGCCAAGGCCGCGCAAAATCTCTTTGCCAACCAGCCAAAATTGGACTGAACTCTGGACAATTGCAGCAATCGAAGGTACAAAAGTTACAAAAGTACATCCAACAAACACCAATTAGTATTTATAAAAGTATGTTAAGTCTTAAGTATATGTAAATGTATATTTATGTACAATAACTTTCAAGGTCCTTCAGGCCTGATGCCCTAGGCCCTAGACTCAGCGATTCTACATATCAACATATCATATCATATACAAACATCAATTGTGTGGAGCTTATTGGCTTAGTGCCCCTGGAATCCACTGTCGAGCTGCTGTGCCTTGGGCGGGATATCTCCATCCACAAGGCCGAATCTAACTCCAGGGTAGCAAGCCAGTAGCCACCATAGCGCCACTTTTGCTGGCCCATGAGTTCCACAAACCTGGGTAGTCTGCAGGTGAGAAAAGTTTCTGTATGCATTTTTTAAATGCATGTTGAAATGAATATGTATATGTAAGTACTTGTATGTGCATATGTTATATATATATATATATACATATTGATATATACATACATATATATATATATATATATCAAATGTCTGAATAATATTCACATGCGCGCTTGTATGCCAGTGCTGTAATGCCAATGAAGGCAACATTTATGTATGTATGTGTGTATGTATGGTATGGTATGGTATGGTATGGTATGGTATGGTATGGTATGGTATGGTATGGTATTGTTTTGTAGTGTGGTGTGGTGTGGTGTGGTGTGGTGTAGCGTTCTTAAATGTAATGTAACGTGATGCAACACAATGTGATGTGATGTAATGAAGTGTAACTGCAAATGTACTGTACTGTGTTGCATTTGTATATGGATGCATGCATGTGCGTGTGAATATGCACTGTGCTGCAATGTAATGTCCTGTCATGTAATGATGCAACGCAACATGCAATGTAGTGATCTGATAGTTGTAGAGTCATGTCATGAGAGTCATGAGCGCTGAACTATCACGTATATAATGTAAGCCGCCCATGTGCCCAACGTAAGTGTAAGTCATTGTAAGTCAAGTAAGAGTCTTTTTTATGTGAACATGAAGCTCACGTGCGACCCAATTGATGTTCCATCTCCAAACATCAAACATCGATTTGTAATTTGTATTGATCAGTACCAGTAACAGAAAAAAAACCTGGATAAATCAAAATTAAGTTGATGGGTGTGACGTTGAAAATGTGAAATGCGAAAAGCCATTGGCAGCCATGGAACTGTTTGAGGGGGGTTTCAGAGCTGCCTGAGTTTACCCTCATTCCGAATCCTCGGACTTGTTCGGTTATACCAGCCCGTGGTTCAAACTTGCAGTAGAAGTCCAGCACGGATGACATGGTCGTTTTGGTCATAGAGTGCCCTGCTACCGACCCATCTGCAAACCGCTTGGTCCGCACTGTGCTAAATGGGTTGCACGGGGATCCGGTTACTCCAAGGGAAATGCCAGTTCGCCCCACTGCCTGCTTAACTGACTGAATGCAGCTGCAGGGATTCGACTCCGGAGATGGCACGTCGGCGTGCCAATTGCAGCACTTCACCTCGCTGGATTCCAGCTCCAGCAATTCTTCCAAGGAGCCCTTGGCAGCAGCAGTTAGCAGCTAGCAGTTTGCTATTAGCAGCTTTGCTGTTAGCTGGTTAGTTAGTGCATAAATAGTTGAATAGATGTGATTAAAAGAGATTAGGGGATTAGTGGTTAGTGGTTAGCGGTTAGCTTAGACTCTGACTCAGACTTAGCTTAGCAGGCTAGCTAGACTGCTAGCTAGAAGGTTAGTTACTTACTTGCTAGTTACTAGACTAGTATAGGAGCGCTTAGCGAATTTTTTGAATTAGGGTAGTCAGTCAGTCAATCAGTCAGTCAGTCAGTTATCAATTAGTGACTGTGACTAGTGATTAGTGATTAGTGACCAGTGTTCAATAGTTGATCAGATAGCAATCCTTGCATTAGGCATAGTTATAGTCTAGTTACTAAGTTTTAATCACGGGCATCTCTCTCCCTGGCCCTACCCCTACCCGGCCCTACAAGTTTCTTCAGGTGTGACTAATTATAAATTATCAATTCTGATGGTGGTACCTGGTACCTGTATTGGTACTGGTAGTGGTTACGGTAGCGGTCTTGATTGCTTTGACTTGGCTGAACATATGTCAGTCAGCTGTAAGACGCTGTAAGACTTGCGCCCTACTGCCTGAGACTGCCTAGGGCCTAGGGCCTAGGGCCTAGGGCCTGGGCCTAGGTTCATCTCAGGGCATTTGTGATTTATGGGGATTGTTGTTTGATACATCACACATCTTGAGCTTTGAATCTGAGTTAGCTATGAAGCTATGTGATGATTAATTATGTCATGTTCAACTGGCACCGTGCCTCCAAGATACAAACATGTGCTGAACACATTCGCTGGAGTTCATCTTGATGACGGCTTGGTAGGACTTGTTCTTTTCAGCTGCAGCTACGCAGGTGAACGGTATGCCCAAAGCCTTGGTTGTCTGCTGTTTGCTGTTCTGAGTCATGTTGTCACAAGTCATATGCAGTATTTATAAAACATGCCATTTCATTACGCAAGTAAACATGCACTATTGGCATCCAATAACCTGCAATGGCATAGTTTCGCCCGCATTGACATGTGGCAGTACATTGTACATCCATCCATCCATCCATCCATCCACCCATCCATCCATCCATCCATCCATCCATTCATCCATCCATCCATCCATCCATCGATCCACGCATCAATGACATGCATTGCCACAACACATGACATACAGACATACAAACATACATACATACATACATACATACATACATACATACATACATACATGCATACATAGATACATAGATACATACATACATACAGACATACAGACATACAAACATAAAAACATACAAACATACAAACATACGAACATACAAACATACAAACATACAAACATACAAACATACAAACATACAAACATACATACATACATACATACATACATACATACATACTTAAAAACATACATACATACATACATACATACATACATACATACTTAATGGAAGGGGTGATCATTGACCATCAGCCATTGACATTGACCGTTGGTGAATTGGTGGTAGTGTAGCTGGTAGCCGTTGCTGCTATAGTATAGCTGGTACCTGGGACTCCATGGCAGTGGCATTGCGGCATGACCCATGCCCATACGTCAGGATCCAGGAACTTTGAGAACTTCGCCTTCTGCAAAGATCCCGCTGCAAGCTGACACCACGGTCCGTTGAAACCTGGGCTTATAGGGTTCTAGGACCTAGGAAGCAGTACTCACTCAGTACTCAGTACTCAGTAATTCTTTTACTAAGTTGACTTTTGAGCCTGCTCTCCTCAGAATAGTCCTCACAAGTAAATCCACTAGCTCACTAGCGTTGTTGAACCTCCAAGCCTGATATTCTGATGTTCAAGAGAGGTGACTTGACTGTGACTAAACGACTAGACTCGACTATAGCTATAGTTGTCTTTGGACTGTGGACAACTATATATATAATATATGCTATAGTATACTTACTCATGGTCCAAGAAGCATTTTTTCCTCTACGGGCGCATGCTGCGCCAGATGCTTCTTGATCAGAGGTGCCCACCAGGTAGTTGTCCTGTGCCAACTGGACCAATCGTCATTGTCAGCAAAATCAAGTCAAGTCAATCAAGTCATTGACTTAATTGTGACTTGTGACAACCGAAAAAAAACATTGTTACCTGTTGTTACCCTACTTACTCTACTAATGACTAATAACTTAATAGTACGTACAAGTACAGCGTTATATTACACTACAGTGCAGTTACCAGGTCTACTACTACTACTACTACTACTACTACTACTACTACTACTACTACTACTACTACTGGGCTACGGCTGCTACGGTCAGTTGGCATCGGATGTTGTGCGTCATTGCCTTGACATACCTGTGATGCTACCTGGTATGCCACTTGCTACATATGCTATATCATGCTGCCATATGTTGTCATATGTCATATGTCATATTTCATATGTCTTTTGTCATTTCTGTCATATCATATCAGATCATATCAGTAATTATATACTTACTTCACTATTTCAAATGTTATCATTTCCTCACACCCCTGAACAACAAATTGAAATTTACCTAGCCTAGTCACTAATCACTGTCCGACAGTCCTCCTGTGCCGTGATGGTGGTGACTCCGAACTCGTGGATGCATGGTCTTCCAGGTCTTCCACCTGGTCCATATCCAAGGTGGAGTCCTCCAAAGCTGCAACCTCTTCTTCAGCACTGCTTGACTGGCTGAGCAAGAGATCTGCAGCCAGAGCATCAAAATCAAGCTCCGGTATGCCAGCCGCGGTGGTGGTATCTGACATGGACATGGCCCGACCGTCTACTACTACGGTCTACAGCTGCTGGTAGTCAGAAGCAGCTATACTATAAAGTACTAGTTGTTAGCAGTTAGCTACCAACATCAGTCAGTTAGTAGTAATTAGTAACTAGAAACTAGTAACAATAACAGCAATTATAACTACCATGAGGTGAGTCAATCAGAGATCCTGGGTTGGTGTGGCTCTGGTTGTAATGGTTTTTAGGCCTGCCAGGAACCTTGAACTGTTCTTCTGTTCTCATTCAAGCCGCAAGCCGATTCAAGCCAGAATGTCACAGCCGCCACAGCCGTCAGTGGGATCATTGACCAGTGACCAGTGGGAGATGACTGCTAGTTACCGGAGATTCTTGAATCAACAATTCCGATAATATCATAATCATAATCAATGATGATTGTTGTAACTATATTTGATCTGATAAATATGATGTGTTGATTTACGCAAAGAGTCTTTAGTACTTTATTAATATGAGAATCGTCCAATATGCCATATGCATCATGTCTTGTAATGATATGTGTTCACTGGTTGGCATTACCAATAAGGATACCCCCAGTAAAAACATCATGATGTGATATGCATTCCAAACAGAGGCATTCCCAATGCATGCAAACTGCATATGCACCATGATATGCATTTTTTGAACCACACCTAAACAATATGCATTTTGCAATATGCATTTTTGAAATTAGAATATGCATTTTCCTCTGAAGCTGGGACATGACTGCTGTAGCCAAAGGCATGTCATAATGATACCCTGATACCCCCACATAGTCCGCATCACATGGCTGATGCACGATTCCCTGGGCGGCTTGTCAACCGACCGAAGAACAGCTTGCCACCACTGGATCGATTTGGCGATAGCGTCTGGGATGCTGTCGCCATGTTGGGCACTTGCTGTACTGCGATGGATTTACCCATGTGATCCCATCTGGCGGTTGCTCGATCTCGGGGTACCCCACCAAATCATCCAGTTGGTAACCATTGATAATAATATAATGCAATACACCATTATAAACCAACCCGTGTTGGGGCTCCCATTGGCTCCCTATTTTGAGAAACCCCCACGCCACTGGTTGTTTAGATCAGATCCTGGTGACCCCAAGCAGTTGAGGCGCCGATTCCAAGCTCTTGGTCTCGACTGGGCAGCTGGAGGTGGCATCATCCAAGACCCTGTAGCTGGCCTCGCTTGGGCTGGGAAGCCAGTGGCCCTCCGAACACCGAGTTTTGGGAGCCAGCCATTGATGACACTCGCGACTACCCATTGAAGCTGGAGAATTGCTTTTACTGATGTGGCTTGTCCCCAGCCAGCCAGCATGGACAAATTGGGGGTTGCCGCCAAATATGGTTGGAGTTCATTGCCATACATGATTAATGTAAAGGATGATTCAGTGGTACCACTCACCCTTGAGAAACCCTATTTCTGGCACCACTCATTCCCACAAATGGAGTCATACCCAGAGAATCTTTTGAGAAACCAGCATCTCTATCGATTTTTTTTGCTTTTAACAACTAGAAAAGATAGGTCAGGGGTACCCCAAACTTATTGAGAAACCACATGAAACCATTTCTGTCAGCACAACCAACCACTCACCATTCTCATTGTTGGTCACCGACCTTGCTCCCCCGCGGCCCCCCCAAAAAAAAGTCATCCGGGTCACGAGAGGATCCACCGGAGCCGCAGTGCCAAGCAAGGACACGGCACCTGGGGGCTGATGGCTAGGAACCAATGGACCGTTGAGCACTGGTAATGTGGGTTTCTGATTAGTGTAACCCCCCTAAAGTAATGAAAATAGATGAAACCAACAGGCAGATACTAATCAGAAACCACCATTATTCTGGTTGGTGGTTTCAACCCCTATTTGTTTCTTCACCCTTTTGCCAAGGCCCAGAGTGTCAGTAGGTGAAAAATATTAGTCAATGTGATTTGTTGTTGCTTTTCCTGATTCTCTTTGAAACCTTTAGGCACACACGTTCTCTGGACAGCATGTGTTGCTGTAGGGTAGGAGGGGTCAAAGAAAGACGCTCGCGAATGCCGGCGTTTGGGATCAGAGGTCCCCCCCGTTGGACGTGCCGAAACCTACCTGAGTTTGCCCGTGGATGGAAAAGCTGGCCGCTGTTTGCTGGGAGTGCTCATAGGCTGCCACCTGTTCTAACAGGTGGTAGCGGAGCGCACAGAGCAGTGTGATGGCTTCGACCAAAGAGGAAGACAAGGTCAGGTTAGAGCGCTTCGATGGTACCGAACCCAGTAGCTACCGACGATTGAGAAGGAAGGCGGAGTTGATGTTATTAGCACTGCCGACGACCTTCGAGAAGACGAGATGGGGCCCAAAGCTGTGCGAGTATGTGTCGGGTGAAGCAGAAGAAGTGATCGAACACATATCCATCAAGGACCTGTGCAAAGAAGATGGGTACCGAAAGGTGCTAGCTGCCCTAGATGAAAAGTACCAGAAGAGGAAGCAGGAAGAGGCTCAGCACTATCTTCGAGAGTACTTCTACAGGTGCTCAGTGAAGCAGGGAGAAGGGTACCGACAATTCATAGTGATACTGGAGACTGTGTATCGACATCTACAAGGACATGGGAGTGAGCTACCAGCTGAGGTGAAGGGATGGTTCCTACTGCGCAAGCTCAACCTAGACACCACCCAGGAGGCACTCATCCTGACATCGTCAGGAGGCAGCTTGAAGTACGAGGACATCACCACTGCGGTGAACAAGGTCATGCCAGAAGGGAAGTGCACGCATGCAGTGAAGAGCAAGGACGTGTTCCTACATGAGCAGACCGACGACGACCAACCGCAAACGAGTGATCACCATGAGGCCGACACCATCGATGAAGTGTTTGAAGCAGTGGCTGATCTATGTCAGGAGCAAGGAGGTGACTATGAAGACGGACTGGACGGCTTCGAGACCTACACAGAGATCAGACGTAAGCTCCAGAGTCAGAAAGTGGCTCGGGGATTCAAGCAGCCAAGAGGACAACAGCTTCACTTGTCTGGAACCGTCCAGGCACGGTTGCAGCAAATCAAGGAGCGCACAAAGTGCCACATCTGTGGCAACAAGGGGCACTGGAAGAGAGAGTGCCCTCGCAAAGACAAGGACAAGCAATCTGCAAAGCCATCGAAAACTGCAGGTCGCAGGGGAGATGATGGACACGAGACTATGGTGGCAGACTATGAGCAGTACGAGTTCAGCATGGATCCAATGAGTGATGAAGCAGCTGACCTGCGAGGACAGTTCAGCAGTGAAGTGTTCTTCACGGAGGAAGGGCTCGCTGATGTTCAGAAGATGTTGGCTTCAGGGAGTTCGAGACTTGAGGGCGACGATGTACAGCAGGGGGGGGCCTACGAAGTGAATTTTTCACAGGTTTTTGACCAACACGGTCATGACACTGACCGTGAGAGTAGCGATGCATACATGAGTGACAGCCGTCAGTGTTGCAGCCTCACCACACACGCAGTTCCTGATACAGCCTGTAGGAAGACCTTGATAGGAGAGGAGGTTCTGCGAGGAATGGAATCCGAATTGAAAAGGGTTGGTAGGAAACTGAGGTTTTCGAAGGAAGAAAACATGTTTCGATTTGGCAATGGGGATTGTCTTAGGGCTGAGAAGTGTGTTTTCATTCCTAGTAAATTCGGTTCCAAACAAGTGGTGATTAAAGCTGCCGTGCTTCCAGGAAAGGGATCACAGACACCGCTGTTGCTCTCCAAGGAATTTTTGAAACAATTGGGAACGAAGATGGACTTGTCGAATCAAACGGTTGAGTTTTGTGTTTTGGGTGAAAAGCTGAGTATGGGTGTTACGGATCGTGGTCATTTTGCTATTCCCTTGTTTGGTGATGATAGTTCCAATGAAACCTACATGACACAAGTGCACGCACAGGCACAGAGTGAAAGACCAGAAGCAGCGACAGTGTTTTTCCAAAGCTCAAGTGACGACGCCCCTGACAGAGACCCTCCGGACAGCGATCACCAACATGGACCATCCCACGAGCACCAAGACCGTCTCCACGTTGAAGGCAGCGATCAGCATGAAGCAGCAGGAGGACAAGATCGAGAAGCAGCGTGTGGAGGACATGAAGTTCGACCTACTACCAGATCTGCCAAGCGACGAGCAAGGAGACGCAAAGCAGCTCGCCAACATGAAGCTGGAATCCGGGAAGCTGGTGGGACGCACGTTTCGAGATGTGTACTGCAACAACAAGAGCTATGTGGTGTGGGTGCGCAACAATGTGACAGCCACCAACCCGAAGTGGACAACAAGCATGTTGCAGCTCCGTCTCTATGTGGAATTGCGGGACGAGACAAAGAAGGATCGAGTTTGGATGACACCACCAGGACCCAAGAAGGATGCGGAACCAAGCACGCCTGTTTCTCGAGGAACCAGGCGCAGTCATGTGGAGAGCGAGTGGGAGGAAGTGATGTTGGCGAACAAGGAGGATGCTCTGACCAGTCTTCAGGAGCAATTGATGGCACTCGATTCCACGATGAAGCAGATGATCGAGCAGAGGGCGGAGATCCAGGAGCAGATCAACACGTGGCTGAGCAAGTGAGCGACGTGACCGACAGCGATTCGGGAGTAGGAGACAGTGTCAGGATGACCAAGGCAGAGAGAAGGGGTGTCAATAGATCTCTTGACATGTTACTTCAGGAAAGTAGGAAACAGTTAGATGTGATGACGGTTGTTCATGATGATGGTAACCAGGATGTCATGGAGCTGTTTTCTACCCCACATATAACTGCCACTGCACAGAAGATGTCTCTGAAGGCCGATTACGCGTTTGATGTGAAGTGCGGGTGCGACCTGAGATCCCAAACCCAGAGAAAGAGGGTACTTGAGTGTATCACCAAGAACAAACCTAGGTTGCTTGTTGTGTGCCCCCCTTGTGGACCGTTTAGTACGCTTCAAAGGTTGCGTAAGAATAAGGGGGAGGAGTACCAGGAGGCTCTTAAAGAAGCTAAGGAGTTTCTAGCTTTTGCCATGCATGCGTGCACAATACAACACACAAACGGACGGAAGTTCGTTTTTGAGGACCCTTGGCTTGCGGCCTCTTGGCAGGAACCTAGTGTTGAAGAACTCAGGACAAGAGAAGGGGTAACACATGTGCGAATGGACCAGTGCATGTTCGGACTTAGGGACACTCTAAGTAGAAGGCTACACAAAAAACCCACCGGAATCATGACCAACTGTACCGAAATAGCGGGTAGAGTGAACAAGCTGTGTACTGGGAACCATGAACATGAACCAATTTTTGGTAGTGTTCCTACGAAGTCTGGATGGAGGAAACGAAGTGAGCTGCCTCAGAGATACCCCAAAAGGTTGGTGAATGCTATCTTGTCTAGGTATTTGGAATATCGGTTGAATCGGGATAAGGAGGTTGCTGTTTCCACGGTTTTTGCTGTTGAAGTTTTCTCCGACGAACAAGATGAAAAGAAGATTGTGGCTGCTCTCAAAAGATGTCATGACAACCTAGGTCACCCGAGCAATCAGCGACTGATTGCAATGCTAAGGTCTGCAAACGCAAACGACAAAACGATTGCTCTGGCTAAGGGACTGAAGTGCCAGTCATGTGACATGAGGAGCACCCCAAAATCTCATCCGGTTGCTAGGATCAAGAAAAGTTGGGAGTTCAACAAACAAGTCATGGTTGATACGTTCGAGGTTGAAGTGTTGGGTAGGAAGCTTCATATGCTGAATGTGATTGATGAGGCTACTGCTTATCAAATGGTTGCCCCCCTTTGGAAAGGATTATCGACCAAGAACACTCGGGCGTGTTACCGCAAATTCTGGAAACGTTGGGCTGGGTGTCCCATAAGAATGCTCATGGATAATGGCAGGGAGTTTGATGCTGAATTCCTTCAAGGGTTGGAACAGGATGGTACTTACTATGACACCACTGCGGCTTTCTCACCACATCAAAATGGGATGGTTGAACGAAGGGGAGGCGTCTGGAAGGACGCTTTTTACAAAACTGTGAACTCAGTGGCCCCGGCCACCAGAGATGAAGTGGATGAGATTATAGACCAGGTGAACCATGCTGTTAACTCACTTCCTAGAATTGATGGTTTCTCCCCCCAACAACACGTTTTTGGGAAGGAGAACTATGCTATAGGGGACATGAGTTTGAAGGAGCCGAATGACGGGAATGCGTCGGCTCTGCAGGCTGGTGAATCCATGTACATGAAAAGACAAGAGATTCGGAACAAAGCTCGGATGGCCCACTTAGCTGCGTATGAAGAAGACAGACTCAAGAAGGCTAACAATCACAGAACTAGACCTACCAGAGGGCCCTTTCACCCCGGACAACTGGTTTACTTTTGGAGACTGTGGCCTAGAGAGAAGAAAGCTAGTTGGCATGGACCGGGTACCATTATTGGTTATCATGATGGCGGTTCTAAGGTCTCGGTGGCTAGTGGTATGAAGATGTACAAGTGTAGTCCCGAGCAGTTGAAAGAGGCGTCACAGGAACAGGAGGCTATGATAAAACTGTTACCCGAAGACATGCTGAATCTCAAAAAGAATGTTGAAGGACGGGGATCAGGAAACTACATTGACTTGAGTATACTGGGTTTCCCTCCAAGACATGATGATGATGCTGAAATGGATGAGATGCATGACCAAGGTAATGATGACGGTGCCGATCGACATGACCGTGGAACGGTCAGAGGAGCTGAGATGCTTCACGAAGATGTGCCAGGACCGACTGAGGAAGGTGGACGCAGAGTGCGTCCTCGCGTGGAAACCGCCTCTCCGGGGGCCGATGATGAACACACAGCTGAGGGCACGAATGCACACAACGATGAGCACACGGTTGACACACCAGCGGCGGCTAGTAGTGGGAGTCTGGATGTTAGAGGGGAGTCTGATGATGGGATTCCTAACACTGGTTCTATTCATGCTGATTCTACTGAAGGTGAACCACAGGCTGAACCGGATGTACGGCTGAGTAATAATCATGAAAGAGTACCAGGGGAGACCATCCAGCATGACCAGCATGATGTGCCAAGGGATTCCTACGGACCCATTAGAACCACTCCACTGACTGCTGCTTTTCGTCGTTCGTTGGACAGACTGGACTTCGGCGGACCTATTAGGAGGACACCAGCGCCCACGGAAACACAAATGGATAGTGACGATGCGCTTTTAGCTGAAAAAAGAAGAGGTAGGAAGGAGTTGTTTGAAAGAGAACTTGGTAAGGAACACATGGAGAAGCTTAGGAATGCCAAAGCTAAGGAATGGAAAAAGCTTACAGTACCTCTACTGGTGCGGTGAAACCGTTGAGCAAGGAAGAAAGTGATGAAATTAGGAAGGACTCAAACAAAAGGAAACGGATCCTGAAATCACGTTTTGTGATTACCAAGGGTGATGAAGAACCTTTGGGTCCCAAGACTGAGCTCAAAGCCAGGTGGTGTATTCGTGGGTACCTTGATCCTGATTTATTGCATATTGATAAAGAAGCCCCCACTCTTAGCTCGGAAGGAGGTGCAATAGCTTTGCAGTTGTTGGCTTCGCATGCTTGGCGTGTTCAAATATGTGATATTGAAGGTGCTTTCTTGCAAGGTGATGATATGAAGAGGCAACAAGGTGTGATACTTATTGAACAACCACCGGGTGGTATTGAAAGCATGGAACAAGGTGCTCTCATGATGTGTTTGAAAACGGTGTACGGTTTAGCTGATGCTCCGTTGGCTTGGTATGAATCCTTTTCACGCACGCTTATGTCTCTGAACTGTAGGCAATCTAAGTTTGACAGCTGCATGTACTACTCATACTCGAAGACTACCAAGAAGCTGATAGGAGTCATAGCTTTGCATGTTGATGACATGTTGCTTGGAGGGAATCGCGAGTTCGAAGAGGAAGTTCTAAAACCTCTTCGGAACAAATATCCCTTCAAACACTGGCATGTTGGACAAGGAACCTTCCTAGGAAGAGAAATCAAGCAGTTACCGAATGGTGACATTCACGTAAATCAACGTGAATATGCAAAGAGCTTGAAAGGGATTGAGCTGAGTCCACAAAGGA
>VSDK01024597.1:372943-428857 GCA_009767595.1 Symbiodinium kawagutii
GAAATGCTGGCACCACCACTGATCACAAAGTACACGACCACCGCAGGAAACAACCAAGACATGGTCGACCACAATCATTGCTCATTGTTCCATCGCTCACCACCAAAAAAAAGAACACTCTCTCTCTCTCTAGTATTCTTGTCGCTAGCCACTTTTTGTCATTCATTGTAAGCAACCTTTCCTGGAGGAAAACACCATTTCTAGATAATGGTTTTTGACCGTTATCAAAAAGTTTTGTGAAATGCTTATTTCGTTAGCCAGCATCGCTACTGGCTCAACCATGACTGTATACCGTTCTTTGTCATTACTTTCCAGTAGTAAGCAACCACCTTTAACTATGAACCAGTTAGTCTTGTCCATTATTAGCCATTATCAACCATCTCTAGCAACCAGTATTGACCACTCCCAACTATCGCATAACCAGCATTAACCACGACTATGGCTAACTAAACATTCTGACGGTTAAACACTATGAACCACCATTCTTGACTGCACATTTCACCGCCATCACCAGTCCCACCCCATCCCACCCCTCCAACGTTGCTGTGCCGAGGGACACGGCTTTTGTTCCAGCTCCGGGTGATGCCTGGAACGCGGGCCGCAGGTGAGGTGTCCATGTTCCAAGGGGTGGGCCGCACATACCAACCATCAACCAACCATCAACCAACCATCAACCACCATCAACCTATTCACCACCCATGAGAGTCACTTGGCACTTGATAAATGATGAATACAAATGTGGTGCGAAAAGTCCTCGAAACATAGTTGAAACAAAAAACAAAGGTTATGTTCACAGCAATAGGGCAACCCTCCATCTTGGAGCCATAGCACTATGAATCAAATCCTACGTACATCCACCTTACATCTGGCAACACCCAACACCAGTGCTGCCGAACACCAACGGCCAGCCCACCTTTCCAGCAGTTTCTCTGAAAGCTGAAAGGGCAGCTCGTTGGTGCACCGAGCCTGAGAAGCTGCAGCCTTCACTCGGCTCCAAAGCGTAAATTCGTCCGGTTAACAGACCCGTTTAGGGAACCATACATGACCTCAACATGTCTCAACTGTGCCAGCTTAACTCTACAAGTTCCGGTCTACCTGCATTGGCATTTGTTTATCAATCATGATGTCCGCTGGCTGTATCAACAGTCTGGTGCAGTGGGCAGCCTTAGGTAGACTGATGTCAAGCTTCACCTTTCGTCCGAATCGAACCGCCGATTCTCCCAAAACAAAACTGCAGCTGACCCATGAGCGCTCAAAACCCTCAAACGCTTCAAAGAAACTGCTGAACTACCCATGAAATCCCACGAAAACCTGTGAAAAAACCTGTGATTTGACCTCTCAGAAGCCTCACCTTGGCCTCCCACGGACCCCCAGAGCTCCACATAACGGCTGTGGTTGTAGCACACTTGGCACACGCTGGAGGAGTACGGCCCCGAGGTCATTTCGTACCTTAGATCCATCACGGGGCAGCCGAGGAGCCAAGGCGCCGCCGGAGCAAGTTCAGGAGCCAACTCTGGCAGGGCTTCCAGGAGGTTTTGCCCCAAGGTACTAAACAATGTTTACATTGTAATGGTTTAGGGAATCATGGCTTGAAAGGAACAATGGTTTGAATTATGGTTGAAATCCTGCAGGTTTCATCCTCATTTGTAGGGAATTATCGTTGAAAATTATGGTTAACCATGATGGTTATATATATATATGGGTGTTTTGCAAAATGCTTTGGGATTCTTAGGGTTTTGAAGAATTTATAGGGGAGCATAATGGTTGATAATGGTAGCTGGGAATTCAACAAGCCATTGCTTGATGATGATGATGATGATGATGATGATGATGATGATGATGATGATGATGATGGATACCCACCTATCAACCAAAGTTTTCATAGGGAAGCTTGACTGAGGTACGACTGGTACGAGTGGTTCAAGCCCTCCTTCGAGCCTGGCACGAAAAACTGTCGTACCCGGTGGGCAGCCATAATCATCGACACCAGAATGATCAACAGCAAAGAGATGCAAACAGCAACAGCAGCGATGATGGATCATGTTGGCTTGTGGCATGCCCAACGATGCTTGGGAACACGCAGCAACCACCCGCGCATCCCCTTGTGGTCGAGACGCCCCGATTCCTTGTAAAGCTTTTTGTCCTCCAGGCCGGTCCAGACCCAAGGCTTGGCGGCACCAGTGAGGGCTTGGGACGGATCCATGGTAGGTCTTTGCCATGTGGATCCACGAGTGCGCGCACCCGTGCCATGCCCAAAATATTTCCGTACACATGCTGTAGCGCATATCATACTTATCTGCCAAATGAATTTGCATCTTTTTAGGGATGCTTTGCTTTAGGATGCTTGATGCGAATATTCCAGCATCAACACGATAGGGGAAAGTCATAGATTGCGCTGATGCGTGTCCACATCAATTAATTAATCATCAACACTGTTCACTAATGTGGATGTGCTTATGATCTTGTGTGTGTGTATCATTTGCGCGTGTTAATGGCAATTATAGTGCATCCTGGGATTCACATCACACATTTTATATGTAAATAAAAATGTATGTGTAATGTTAAATATTTACAAATGCATGATACGTATGCACACGCATGAACCTGCACAAGCTTCCTGCCCACATACATATGCACACAACAACAACCACAACAACAACAACAGCAGCAGCAACAACAACAACAACAACAACAACAACAACAACAACAACAACAACAACAACAACAACAACAACAACAACAACAACAACAACAACAACAAATGGACGTAACTAATTTTATAGACTTATTACATTGCGCAATATCATAATATCTGTATTTTCACATATGTATATATATATACATGTCTGATTCTTGAATATATAATGAATGTTTTGGACAAAACAAGCTCCAGAACATATCAAATCATAAAGATCTAAATGCACATGTTTTATGTATTTTAGTGTCATGTAATTTCATGTATCTTAGCCCTGATTCAAGATATACTTTCATCGTGGCATTCCTTGCTTCATTCCCTCCGGCCTGCGAGGTCAGCTTGAGGTTGTAAGTTGGCTTGCCACCAGGGTAGCAGGAGCAATAGTGCTTGAAACTGGCATCTCTTGCTCCAGTCAAAGGTTCGTACTTGTCTCTGTCCATCCTTGGGGCCGTCGGCTTTCCAACCCAAATGACAGCCGCAACCCAAGTGGTAGTAACGTGGTGCAGCTCACATAGCAGTAACAGCAGTAGGCACATGTATATAGACACTACAACCCCATGCCAACGCCAGCTGCCCCACAGCTAATAGCTCGAACCCAGTCGTGTCCAACAATGCACACACAGTGAGTATCAGTGAGTCCTGGTTTACCTTTCACCAAGAAACATCAACATTCATGAACCATTTCCACCCAATGCCCTCGTTTTCAATAAACTCTCAGGGCAGCTTCCCAGCACCAAGATGGGTCCCACCATGTCCCACCCTTGGAACCGGTTTTTGGCGTCAAAATTGGCAAGTTTCTGCGCTGCGTCGTCCCAGGGCTCGATTTTCCATCCCCGGGCTGCAAACGCATACCTCGTAGAACCGGGACGTGGTGCGATGTGGTGAGTGATCCCCGGGTTGGGATTTCCGTCAAGATGGGCCCAGCCATGTGGTGAAGCTCACAACCGCGTCAACACCCTACAGCTTGAATGGAAATCATAGTCAGGTTGGTGGTTGAACCACCCCTTTGAAAAGAAAAAATATGTAGACCAATCAGCCAACCATAGGGTCAATATGCTGACCCTATGAATATCATCCAACCACAGGTTGGTGGTTGAACCCAACCATTTGCTGGTTGAACCAACCATCCCAAGTAAGGGGGGAATGAACCAATGTTCCCTTCACAGCGCTTCATAGCTGGGTGAGTCGGAAAGCCATGTCTCAGTAGCACATGGGACCCCCCGGAGCCCGTCCCCTTCGAGGCGCTTTGGATACCCATGAGTTACTGCATGTTGCTGCACCCAGTGGGGTGGATTGCGGTGGTTACTGGTGGGTAACGTTTGATCAGTAGCTAGTTGTGGATAATGGCTGACAGTCAAGGAGAGCAATCAACAAGCCATTGTCAATGGTGACAGCGAGCAACCCATCAACCAGCGTGTCACTAGTTGCTGGAGCGAAGCTTGAGGTAGCAACAACACGAACGACGAAGCTAGCGGCAATGACTGCAGCAATATAAAATAGCACTAATGGTGATGATGATGTCACACACGAAATATGCAGAATCAACACATGCTTCTGCCAAAGCGTCTGCATCGCGAAATCCGAGGAAAAGATTTCTTTGCTCAACTTTTCACCTGGAGAGCAATATTGGTCCACATCCATTCTTGGTGCTTGGTGGTTCATAGCGGCATCAACTGCCTCCGAAGAATGCTGACCATGTTGAGCCCTGATCAGTTGACTCGGTGCAGTGTGATGCTGCTGTGCCGTAAATCAGTTGGATGAACGAACCCCCGTGTTGACAGTCAGAAAAGAAATGATACGAAATAATATGAAATGATAGTGATTTTAGAAAAACTATAATTATGATGGTTGAATATATCTTGATATAAAGTCCTAGAAGTCAATAAGAGAAATAGTTGGTCCTCAGCAGTCTTCTTGTTTGCTATCAAGCCGTTATTAATCAATCGACCGTGATGGTTCTCCGTCACCATCTCCAGAGCCATTGCCAACCATTTTTAATCGTTGATATGCACAGAATCCAGCACTTACTTTGTAACAGTAGTTTGTTGGATTCCCAAGGGAAATACAATTGACTCACAATGATGCGGCCCAAAGGCTGGGGTGAAAAGCTATGAATTGTCCAATGGATTGGATTGAACATGGATGCAATCTTAAGAAAAGGTGTACACTGCCCAAATTTTGTTTGCTAGGTGCTTTCAAGCCATGATTGATCATCAATCATGGCTAATGGCTGATGCTTGACACGCCAATGCCTCCTGAAAGCTGCTGAAATGTTTCATTGTGCTGGGCACCACCTTTCAGCAAGAATCAACCCCTAGGCTGTTCAGAGAGCCGCTATCCTGTTTCACCCTAGGCCGAGGCCAAGCCGAGAGTCAAAGATGCAAAAACAGACCAGCAAACCCACCCAAAGCAACAAGCAACCGAAGAAACCAAATGGAACAAGACAAACCAAGTTGGAAATGACGACCTTGAACCACTATTGAACTGTCCAGCGGCCCAAGTAGTTCCAGTCCAACTTCATCATATTCGCATCCGAGAGGGCATCCTCAAGCATTGACCCGTGACATCCATCCAGCAGCCACGTCTGGACTCAAATGCTCAGAGACGCATAACTTTACACCGCTAGAAACAGGGAATGGTAGATCCATTAGGTTCTTGGATCCATAAACCACCCATATTTGGTGGTTTCTTAGAATAGGGGTACCCCCAATCATCCATTGGTCGTCATTTAGAGTATTAAACCCACCATTTTTGGGGTACCCTATTTTGAGAAACGCCCATTTGCACAAAGCGCCAGCTATTGAAGCAAAACTGGGGTTGGCTTATTGATATCAATAGACCTCCCCTTGTATCATCCAAAACAAGACACCCGGAGGTGAACAAAAATCAGGGTTGAGGCCGGGCCCTGCTGGCTGAGTGTCAAGGATCGCCTCCTTTTTGAAATAGGCCCCACCACACAGGCCCGAAGACATGCTCCGCCTACGGGCCGAGCGTTCAGCCGCTGCTACACCATTGCTATTTCCAAGTAGGCTGAACGAACCAATGCGTACAATCCAACGAACCAACTCGATGACCCATCTCGAGAGATGTTAGCCAACTGACCATCCTAACCATAGATGGCTATAACAACATCTAACAACCATAGTCACTCATCCCGCTTCAGGTACAGTTTCAGGAAGTGAACGCAATAGTACAAGAGAAGAATGAGAGACGAAGATGTTCGCTTCCTTGGTACTTCGTACATCTTCGAACATCTTCGTACACACTCGCAAGACTAATCCTTGGGCGCTGACCGCGAAAGATGTTCCATTCTGGGCGTCATTTCCTCAGCCCTTTGCCAGCCGTGAAAAACTGCAGTTTTCGGGGCCTAGACTTTTCACATATTCTTGGTTATTATCTTATTCTCTTTAAGTCTGTAACTGTTTTGACCGTCCCCTGCACCATGAAACTCTATGGCACCCAGCGTCCTCCCTGGGCGACCCCACGTCGTCCACTTGAAGCCTGGACCTCTTTCCCGGGCCATGCGTTCCTTGGAGCAGCCAAGCGCATCCAAGCGCCCTCATCAACCTTTGAGAAGGTCAAGCTATGTCAACCTGTTCCTTTCCAGCAGTGTAGTATAGTGTAACCATTGCTCCTTTTTTTTGTTATGACTCATTGGCCATTGGTGATAAGGGGATATACCGGTGGTGGTGAAATTGGGGGCAAGATACCATGAAAAGGAATTGATACCACTATGCCAATAATAATCGATCTAAAAGGTGGTTGGAGAATGACAGTGAATCAGGGGACATAGCTTGATTTGCACCCTTGCAGCAAGTGATAGGAAAAGAGTTGCGGCCCGCGAACAACTGCAAACAACCAATCAAAAACTTACCGGTATCCTGTGTTTGACCAAGTTTGAGTCTGCCTGGGGCAGAAGCGAGAAAGTGGACAATTTAGGTCATGACTAGTCATGACCCACGTACGTAATGGCTATTGGATACTACTACTGGCTTTTTCGGGGTGCTTGAACAAAACTACCAACATCTTCGCAACTGGAAGTGCAAGCATTCTTGACCCTATGACAATTTTTCGACATGGACAAGTCGATGTTGCAACGCTGCAAACACTCCAAGACAAAGGCAGCCAGCCAGCTGGCCAAGCACCAATGGACCACTGAGGCTCCCACGACATATTTCACCAACCCGAAGGAACGGCCGGTCCTCGGATCGAAACAGCCGTTTCAACTGCCGTTAGTGTGCCAAGGCACCCAAAGGATTTGCAAGGAAAAAAAATCCCAGGACCAAATTAGTCTTGCTTGAGACTAGGGTGACGCTCCAGCAAGGCGACTCAGGCAGCAAATCTCAGGTTTTGAGACTCTCGATTTTGTTTTCTTTCCGGACTTAATTTGGAAAAAGAAAACAGGTCAGGGAGTTGGAATGATTGCTCGCCAGTCTATATCGTATTTGCATTGATTAGCCAGTATAAATCATTCTTCATCAACAATCACTCGTGCAAAGTTGGCTGTTCTTTCATGCCACTGTCCCTGAAGCTACTTGGTGCATATATGTGCATATATACTTTCCAGGGCTGCCAGCATCAAATCTTCAGTTTCAACATGCTTCATCCACTGGACACCCAGGACTCATCACTGCTCCTAGCTGCGGCCCTTGCAATCCCAGCGCTGATCCCCTCCGAGTTGCACCAGCAATCCGCCCACATCAGCGGGCGGAGGCCGTTTGATGTAGTCATGCCTCAGCCACCGGAGCTGGCGATCACTGCTCGAGGTCATGCACTGAGGGAAGTGCTTGCCATTGCACGTAGATCTATGACTGAATGGTGTCTAACAATGTGTCAACTGCAGACCTCAACCAGTGCTGCTCTGCTCAGCCAAGTGGCACCGTGTTGTCTGGCTCCAACATGATGATGTAGTCCGTGTCAAGGCCTGAAGATTCGATAGTTTATGATGTGTCGAGGCTACACTCAGCACATCTCAACACCTTCACTGACCCGCACGTTCTTGGTTAAATGGTTTAGGTGCACATCATGCACTGATGCCAATTTTTGAAGACACATCACTGTGGATCACAATTTCGACTCCTAAAACAGATTGAAGTCAAATTAACAGAACACTACAATGATAATAACCACCAAATCATGTAGCCACCAATGGATCAACAACAGCTAGTTTACCGTCGAAAAAGCACCAGGAAACCACCATGTTGTCGCTACTTTCCTAGCTATTTTCCTGTAGCCAAACCCTGTGAATAGAATCTAGCAGCATTCACCCGTGTTTATCATCCAAATATGCTAGCTGCTATGGGCGCAAAGCAGCCGCTGGATGATCCTGGATGCTGCTGATATCTGGCATATCCACGCCGTATATCCTTGTTTACTATGTTTACTCTGACCAAGTGGGCAATTCAGGATGCTTATCGGTTGGTTAGCATTTGACTGGTCCATGAACCGTTGATTTTTATAGCGACTCGATAGCTAACGAATGGTACAGCAACAATTTAATCATGGCTACAGACAGTAATCAAAGCATTCCTCAATAGCCAACCATTGTTTAAACCATGGCTATTGGTGGAATCATGGCTACCATTAATCAATATTAATCAACCATTGTTTAACCATCATGGCATTCATCAATAGCCAAGCGTTTTTTCTAGCTTGGCATTCTTCAATGGGTCAAATGGAATTGCCCTTTGGTAAACTAACTTGGCAATAGCCAACCGACATGATGGTTGCAGGTGATCAATAGCCAACAGCAAATGATGTTTAACCATCAATCATAGCCAACCATTAATTAACCGCCATCAATGGTTGATTGATGGTTAGTCAGGTTGTTCAGCGCCGAGTTGCTCACAGCTGCATCGTATAAGCGTCGAAAGAAGGGCCAGGGATGCCAGCGATCGTTCCTCGGTAGCACGGCCACCACCCCACAAGCTGGCTGAACAAGCTGTGGCTTTTCAGACCACCATTTGGGCGTTTCTCAAGCCATAGGGAGCCCCCAAAATGGATGGTTTATGACCATAGATTGTCATTAAAGGATAACTTGGGGGGCCCCCTGTTGATTGAGAAACGCCCATATGATCAAAGATGACTCCAAAGCACAAACGAACCCACGCCACTCCTCGTTTTCACAAGCCAAATACGACTGAAACAACAACACAGCATGACACGGCTACAGCCATAAGTACACAAACACTGAGCACTCTCAGGCTGAAGGGAAGATGATTGACAGGTTGTTTGCACTAGCAATTTCAGCAAGTTTTGTGGCTCCCCAGCCCCAGCCACACACATGTTCTGTCTCATTGTTTGGCCCAAACGCAAGGGAAACCATTGTACCAATCATCTTAGGGGCGGTTCCAACTCACCAACATGGTTGTGCCCAAAAACATATTTAAAAAAAAAACATCAACTCCTAGGATTGGAGGCTTCCCACCCCCATGAACCATCATAAACCCCTAGGATTGGCAACACCGTTCCGCGGGTTGCAAGCCCAAACTCGCCGGCGGGCACAAGACAAAAGTGCAGCCCTCCTGCAGCGAGACCAAGCAGTGACCGAGACCAAGCAACCATGGTCAGTTGGTTAACCACTGAACTGGTTGAACTAACCAGTGAAAACCATGCTGACCATGATTGGTTATGATTCGTGATTGGTTGTGATTCATTTTTATTAACCAATCATGAAGCATCAACTAACCATCGTTAGTTGATACTCGTTTACCATATTCACGTATCATCAACCGTCCATTGCCCACCTATAAACTGCTGATGAAGCATCAACCAGCATACATCAACACTAACCAACCAATGCCCCAAGACTTGAAGATTTTGAAGCTAAGCTCCCGGAGAAACAAGGGCGGCAGGGCCGTGGCCGTGCCTCCTTGCACAAGCGGCTGAAGTCTAGACCGCCATCACTCATCACATAGATCCTCAGGGCTGAGCAGCTGAGGGTGTCACTAATACGCACGATAGGCTGCGGCAATGATCTAGTACATCTTTACGAAGTTTTACGAAGTTTAGGTATGGATGTGATCATTTCTGTAGCCTAATGATCAATTAGGCTAACCGAAAAACCGTGTTGGTACATCTTTACTAAGTGTTTTTCACTTTGAGGTGTGGATATACCACGGATATACCACAATGTTGATGACACTCCCCTACCATTGCAGGTTTCCCGTGCTATTTAAGTTGGTCTCCCCATCGTGGGGCATGGCAGCAATCATCAACGACCATGGGGCACCCATCAGTGGATGTGGTCAAAACACTAGTGATGATTGAGACTGGTTTGCGATATGGGGGGTTCTCAAAATCGGGAACCACCAAAAAGGACTGGTTTATTACTATTGTATGCATGATTCAGATTGGATGATTTGGGGTACCCCTGTTTTGGGAAATTCCGGATTGTGTTTCGGAATGCCCAGTGGGAGCCAACAAAAATATCGCTCACACACTGCACTGGATATTGTCTGCTGGCCATGATTCTATCCAGCACCATCTGTATCAAACAGACTTACGCCATGTGGGGTATAAGCCGGCAATACTAGGGTACAACACCAGCAGCAACGATAGGGATAATCGACATCAAACCTTTTGCGCATTGGCTCCATCTGGTTGTTGATTCATGCTTGCATTCCATGAGCCTATACCCACACATAGACAAGGAAAACCACAGAATCTCTCAACACAGGTTGACATGTCGCTTCAGTTGTCAGCCGCAGATCAACAACTGCAACGCCACCATACCTCCCCCTGCGCGCCACGATGCGCATGCTGCCATCAAGTCACGGTGACTTTGGGAAAAACTTCTTCACCTCTCTCACCTGGTTCGCCCATGACAGCATCAGCCATGACTGGTTGGTGGCTGAACCACAGCTCTGAAAAATATGCGCAAGTCAATAACAACCACAACCGTCCCAAATACCATGGAAAGTCCACATGTTTAAAACCACCACGCGCACTTGATCCCGCGGACGCACCCCCTGCCAAGCGTGAGATGCGCCCAAGTTCGCATGAGACTCAACTAAACCCTGCACACAGCAGGGAACCTCTCTCACTGAGTTGTCCGCCAGAATTGTCGACGATGTCGATACGAGTTGTTCCTTGCAGCTTCCCAAGGCCAACTTGGGGGCTGACGTGTCCCATCCGCCTGCAGCCATGGCAATGCCACTGAGAAATCCAGAGAGGCCTTCGCATCAATGTGCTGTGCCAAAAAGTCTAAGACACCCACTTGGTTCGGAAGTGATGGTCTCAGACTCAAACCGCACGTGTGTTGTCGGAAACCTTGCCAAACCAATGTCTTCTGCAACCTCCGTTGAACCGCAGGTCTGTGGTCTTCATGGATATAAGATACAAAGTGTCCCCACATGAGACTAGCAGCTGTCGCCAGGTCCCCCAGGGTAACGTGGTACTCCACGCGGTCCCATTCGGTAGAGACCAGAATCACCGTCTTCTCTCCGTCGTCACTTTGGCGCAAGATTGGCAACAAACTGCCGCAATGCATCGACAGGCTCACACCCAGCTCCAGCCACGAAATTGTTCCACAACATTGTGCAGGATGTGGTTCTTGTGGCCAAAGCAATTGATCATACCAGCTACGAAACGTGTTAGCCCAGCTCGTTCCCCATGGAAAATGTTGCAGCAATGTTGCTCCCTCGTCCAGAAAAGGCAGGGCATGGGCCCCAACAGGCACATACGCTTGCAATTGCCGCAGGTGTGTAGGTCGCTCCCGAACTGCCTGCAACAAAATGTCTTCTTGTGGTCCGCTGTGCGAGTGTTCTGCTTGGATCCTTGCCGTTTGCAAAGCAAGGAGGCACTGGTACAGCTGGTACAGGTGTGTTCGCTGGGTCTCCTGCTCAAGGTGACGGTCGTGTAGCCTATCGGTGAAATCCGACCAACCCCTTCTGCATGTAAGCTTTGCCTGTTCATCGACTACCTGGTTACCCAACAAATGGTAGAGTTGCAACATGTCTGGTTCAAGTGCGAGGTTGGTATGTGCGGTGATTTTGCGGAACTCGTGCCCCGCATGAAGTTGCATGGAGATACTTTCTGCGAGATCCACATGATTGCTGTGTAGATAATCGAACTGTCCTACCCGAATGCGCTCCAGGCAAGTGAGGCATGATTGTGAATCTGTGTATGTGATGACATGTCCTGGAAGTCGTGTTACTACTTCGATGGCTGCAAGTTCTGCACGATCTATGGATTGGAGTCCTGAGAGCCGGCTCTGGCACATGACTTGAAAGGTGGAAGGTCTTTCCCCTGTATTTTTATACTGGATAGCAGCTTGAATGCGTTGTTCATCACTAGTGCACAAGTCAATGACTACTGCAAACCCTGCGAGGCGTGTGGATGGACATGTGGGATATTGACAGGTTCCATCGGTATAGACATACAGAGGGAGGTCCGCATCTCTGCACGTCCTAGCGTGTTGAAAGAATGCTGATCCTACGCAAGCTTTGGGTTCTGCAAACTGCATCATGGCATGGACTTCTGAATCTGGATGTTCAAGAACAACGGGCAGCCCTGCAACCCCTGGGTAGTTTTCTTCAAGCCATTCAAGAGAAGGTTGATATGGTGTCCGGACATGAGAAAAAGCTGGACACTCAAAAACTCTATGGTGTCGATCCTCGACTAAGGAGCAGTGTGGGCACAGCCCCTCCGATTGCTCTTGCCAAGTTGCCTGCTGGGTTCCGGTTTGAAAGGAGCCAGCGATTTCCCGTATGAGGGTCCCTCTCTGTTCAGGTGAGAATTTGTTCAGAATGGCAACTGTGTCAATGCGTGAGATTGGCAACGTATGATATAGGTGAGTACGCAATGTGTATCGTATGGGAAGGTCCTGTTGCCATGCCACTGTCAGAGTACGTTTCAAAACATTGAGGCCGGTATCCAAAAGGTGCAGCTTGGTGAACGGTCCTACCAACAAGTATCCTTCACGATTGAGTGTCCACTCCACTTCACCAATATACAGCGAAAAAGCTGAGGCTGGTCCTTTCACCTTGGTGATCCCTCCCCGGAAACTGGCAACCATGTCATAAAAGCATTCACGGTCACTCTGCGGTGCTGCAAGCAACCATCGCCTGGCTGCCAAAATGGCTTTCCATATGAGCTGGTAACATGGGTCCAAAACATGCCGTTTACCTAACAACAATGCAAAGGCTGGTGTCATGGACTGCGACGTGCCAAAGATGGCCTCAGCTGCATGAGATCTAAACTTCTTCAGGATTTCCTGCGAGGGGGGGCAGATTTCCGACCCATAGAATCCTTGGGGCAGGATGCTCATCAACCAGATTTTTTCTTTCTCTACGGAGTCTGCTCGCAAAGATTTCAGCCGTTGCAGGCGGTGCAGGGCATTATCATATCTGTCAACCTTATGTCCTAGCCTATACGCTCCTGAATATCTAAGTTCAAAACCCAAGTCCTTTGCATGATGGAGTCTTGCCACATCCTGTGCTGGCAGTATCTCCCCTAGGTGGGTCTTGGCTTGCTCTGCAGTAGCCTTGTCAGAGGCAAACAGCCATGTTTTCTGCCAGTCCACCCGAAGGCCGCATAGGTGGACTACTTGGAGAGTGGTGGCTGCCGCTTCATGATGGAGTGCTGGGTGCCCGACAACCCATGACCAATTATCCGCATATGCGGTTGGCATGATTCGCTCTCTGTTGGCGGCAGGTACACACATGTGAAGTGCTTGAGTCCAAAGGACCCCGATGCCCAACATAGCCAACACGCTGTGGCTGTCTCCTTCTGGAAAGCCTCTACTCGTGAGTTGAGGTCCTATCACACACTGTTGGATATCCCAGTATCTGCTGAGTTCTACAATGGAACCTATCCACCGATCGATGATAACCTCGGGGACTCCGAGGCGCTCCATGAGTTTGGGTGCGATGTGATGGAATATCATGTTGAAGCACTTCTCAAGGTCAAGCGTGATTCCACTGATCTTACCTTTAGCTTGGAAAGTTTTTTCAAGGATGTATTGCATGTGCCACGCAGCCTGGTGTGCTCCCCTACGTGGTAAAAGGCCGGTGATAGCCAAAGGGAATCGGGTAGCCCATGAGGACAGGATTTGTCTGCAGCATACCGAGGCATATAGCCGGTATGTGAGTGGGAGTACCGTGATAGGTCTGACCTGCGAGGCCAGTGGTGCCCCTTCCACTTTAGAGATTGGCGTGGTTCGGGCCCTCATGTACCACCTGGGGTACCCTTCTTCGTAACTGAGCAAACAATCTCTCAATGTTTGCAGCAAAGCATCAGGCATAGCTTTGAGTTCCCAGGCACTGATTCCATCAAACCCACGTGCTGTGGTGTTTTTCATCCTTTTGAGTGCTTCTTTCCAACGGGGGAGTGTCATGTCTATGTGAAGCTCCGGGATTCTCAAAGGCATCTGGTCAACAAGATTTTCAAATTGCTCTATCTGCTCCTGAGTGGGACATTCGGTGCTATCCCACAGTGGCCCCCAGAACTTAGTTAACTGTTCGGCAATGAGGTTTGGATCGAGGATCTCGTGTGTTGCAAACTCTACTGTAACACGATCAGGGGATGATCCTACTATCCATGCTTTATGTTGGCCTACATAGACGGGCACTCCCATGGCAAGGTCCTCACAATCAAGCATCAGGGTTGCTTGGGGCAGATTCCAATGCGCATTGCACTGGGCGGAAAACGGAACTGAAAGTTCTCTCAAGGCACCTTTTGGATTGCCACGAACATATGCAAAGTGTGCCTTGGAACCAGTCTTCTGAGCTTCTTGACGAAGGTAGGCATGGTACTTCTTGTTGAAGGCTGCGTCTGCTGCTAAGTGGGTATCAAGTTCAAAACGCACTATCTGCAGGACATGGTGGAGCCACTCATAGCTTGGGAGTGGCCAGTGCGGGACACCAATGTCCGGGTGTTCCGTCATCCAAATCCTGAATTGGGGGCCGAAAGATCTGGAGGCAAGGATGGTCTTCCATTCTTGGCAGAGATGCGCATGGCAATTATACCATTTGGTTGGTGAATCTGAACGATGTGCACGAAGTTGTTGTAATAGAGATTGTAACCGCCTATATTGCTTGAGCTTGCCTTTGGCCCCAAAATTGGTCACTTCTTCGTTGGGTTGATATTCCCCCTGACGGCTAAGTTTAGCAGCGACTGAGTGTGGTACACTCACTGGTTGTCGTGGTTGGCATCTCCCTCGATATCCTTTGGTCAGCCTGGGAGGGTTACTCTGTGTTTGGCTTGCCTGGGTGGAAAGAGTTTCATCGACGATGTCTTCAAGGTGCTGTCCCCATTGCTCCAAAGTGAGAACCTCGTTTGGCATGTGTTGCTCAGCTACTGTGGTGAAGCTCTCTGAGGATATGTTGAAATCTAAAAAGGTCTTCGGCATGGGCAACTTGGTTCGCAAAGGTTGTGGCTCCTGAGTCTGAAAGGTCAACACTATCGGCGCATGAGTGGGAAAATCGGTGACTGGCAGAACCTTCACCTGGGTCAAGAACTTTCGCATCACTGGACAAAGGATGGCACCATCAGGCCACGTGGTTGACATACAAGTAGGTGGCATAGGGGCATGATAAATATCATGATATGCATCTTGCAGATGGCTACAACCCATGTTTTCCCAGATAGTCCACGATGGCAGGCGATGCACTTCACAGTTGAAATCCCCTACCACCAAGTATGGCAAAGGAATGGCACGAACCCTTTCTTGGATAGTGGTCAGCATGGCATCTGTATGCTCTTTAGCTCTGGCAAAGTTCTGCGGGTGGCCATAGCAAATGACCACTTGGAATTGCATCTGACCTAACCAAACCAAGGTATGCAGGATGCGTGTGTTGGCAAAAGTGTGTTCATCGGGTATGAGTTGCTTGCGTGCCCGTGTGACTGAAAACATAGCAGCGCCTCCAGGTTTACCTTTTTGGATATGCTGGTTGTTATCATGGTGAAGGTTTGCAACCGGTGCGGACCATAGGCACTTGATGTTCTGTTTTCTCAGCTGGCTGGATAAGCGGATCTGGGTATCATAGCTGGCGGCAGTCTCGGACAAACATAGCACATGCAGCTGTTCACGGCACATGAAATCGTTAAGCAACTTGGCTTTGGTCTGTACTGAGGTTGGGTTCAGGATGCCTAGGTTGAGAATGCACGAAGGACCAGGATGGTCCGCTTCTCCCCATCTAACTGCTGTGCCTAAGAGAGGTCGTGGCGTCACAGGCATGAACATGTGACTAAAAACTGTGAATTGAATGCATGACAAACTTCTTCGGCAGCTGTGTCGAGGAAGTACGGTAGCAAAAGATGTGCCTATATCACTCTGACAGGATGGCAAAGTGACAACGGTAAGCAACAGGCACAAAATGACAAGTGGGTGGCAAACCCGGAACGGTAACTCGTCGAAGTATCTGTGTCCCTTAGATACCAAGTCCCAAAAGTTGACAATGAGCAGAACTGAGCCGATTGCAACTAACAAAAGCATGGATTGAAGAATCTTTCCTCCCCGAGATTCTTGGCCCTCCATTCGGAAGGGTGGCTTGCATGTGTCCTCAATGCTGCACTGAGGGACACAAACTAATTGTTCCTGGCCTTGGCTTCCAATGCAACGTCACGAGGAGGACATGTCGTCATCCTCCTTCTTCTCCTGTTGCTTTCGCTTGGTCTTGGTCAAAAGCGCCTTGATTTCACGAAGATTGTCATCAAACGACTGGCTCTGTTTCGTGAGTGCAATAGCAAATGATCCTGATAGCTCGGATTTGACTGCTTCCACGGCTTGTGACAATTGTGCTCCAAGCCTCTGTTCCATGCCTCCAGTTTTGGCATCGAGTGCCTGGATGTGATGAGTCTGCTGTTGCTGTGCGTCGACCAGCTGGGCCATTTTCTCTTCCAGGCTTTGAATGCGGGCATCTTGACCCTGAAAACGTTCTTCAACTGGACCTTGCACTGTGCGAGTGACTGGTGCTGGCGCTGCCATGGATGGTGGTGGAACTGGGGAATTGTTTTGGATCCATGCTGCCCAAGGATCACTGGCCAGCATTCCTTGCCCAGTTGCGTTGGTCTCAGGTTTCTTGGAGGATTCCCATGCTGAGCGTGGACCAACGACAGGTTGGATTCGATCGACCTGGCGAGGTGGGAGATATGTCAACAAAACTGGTTGTCCGTTCCAGCTCAGGATGGATTGAGGGGGCTTCTCCGCTGTACCCACCAACCATGCCCGTGGTCCGAGTGGTCGGATTGGCCGAAATGACCAGTGAACCAAGCCGGCCCACTCGCGGAGTTGACCTGGATTCGTCCCATATGGCAAAGGCTCAATTCGATATGCCATGGTTGAGGCTACATCAGCGGGCACTTCGATGTCTGGGAAGAGTTTCTTCCAAGCTTCAACAAAGGAGGATTTCGCAATGCGGATGCCCATGGAACTGCGACCCCTGACAAGGCCGCACATGTGACTCAACTGAGTGGCAATTGCTGTGATTCTGGAAATGTCCTGCTTCAAGTGTGGCACCCACAGGACACGGAAATCGTCTGAGAGTTGTCCATCATGATTCTTTGGAACTGCCCACAATCGATTGAATCCTGATGCAGCCAAGAATTCTTCGAAGTGCTTGGGTGCGATGCTGATGTGAACTTGGATACTGGTGGCTTCCCTTGTGCTCGCCACCTGCTTGCCTCGTCTCAATGATCGACCCCAACAACCCTCAAGCGTGTGGTCCAACTGCTCCCTAGCCAGAATCTCACGAATGAAATGGTTGGTTCTCGATAGAGCTTGTGACCATTGTTGCTCATCCCAGTCACTTTGCCACAATGTGATGGAACTCACCTTGGAGCCGGTTGCTTTGACTGAATCCTGCTCCCATGCTTTGACTCGCAATTGCTTAGCCCCAAGTTGGAACAAGGTTCCTTGGACAAGAACCTGGTGATTTTGCGGGCCCTGGCATGGCAGGACTACTGATTGTCCTTTGATGGGGAATTCCTCTGTGACCTGTCCCAAAACGATCAATCCCAGTTCATCTGATGACAAACGTGCTCCTTCCCGAAGCCAAGGCAATGCTGTCGCCAAGTCCGTCAGCATGACCCCTGTCGAAGATCTGCGAAGGTCATGCACCTGCTTCGTTGGAGTGTCATCTTCATTGAGAAGAAATTCCGTGTTGATCCGAAAATCGGCCGGGTCAAGGTGTCCTCCAGTTTTACGTCTCTGTTTAACACGCAATGCTGCTGGTGATGTGACTCCTTTTTTTGGAAATGGAATGGGCAACTTGGCATCTGCAAACAGTTGTGTGATTCGTGATGTCCTGACTGAGCCTGGTGCTTCCCCAGCTGCTGGGATCACTGCAGCTAATCCAAGAACATCCAACATTCGATCAACGTTTTGTGATACCCATTGCAGTTCCACTCCCTGTTCCAAAAGGGTTGCTGCGATACTATTCTTGACCTGCTGACGGTGTTGATCTTTGGCCCTCCAGGACCTCCACCCCACAATTCTGCCACCAAATGGATGGTGACCTTTCCCGAATGTGGCAACGGTCGCAGTTCAGAAATGTCTGTGAGGAATCGTTTTCCGGAACTGATCAACCTTTGCTCGGCAAATGATGTGACTGGCGACAAGCAGACCTGCAAGATCCCTTCCAGAACAACCGCTGTCACTTGTGTATCCATGGGGCCATCCCAAACAAATCGTCCACACCATTTGAGGCCGACATGTGTTGTTGTCTCTGTGGGCAGCTTGGCCAAAACTGAACGTGTGATGGCAACGGCAACAATTCGTGCAAACATGACTGGTGGCATGGCAAATCCATGTCCATGTGCCTGGAAGTGCAGTGATGCACCATGTTCAGATTTGTCAATGACCAACTGTCTGCCACATCTATACATGTCATCTGTCGGAATGCTGGTTGCGAAGAGATTGATCAGTGTTGTGACTGCAGGGTCTTCCCCTCTGATTTGCACTGTCCATGTGTCCTGTGATGCTGTGTACACATATGCGACTACTGCGGAGTGAAATGCCGAAAGGATGATGGCTGGTGTTGCGACACTTGGCTGGAATCTCACCTGGAAGTCTTGACATCCTGCACAGTTTTGCTGGTGGAGAGTGGAGCTAATCTCACCAAATGCATCAAAGAATGGGCCCGTTGCAAACGTCTTCAAGATGGTCTCTACTGTTTGGTCTTCTTGTGCTGGGAACAATGAAAGAGACCCTGCTTGGAGAAAAGGAAGCACCTTGGGATGTCCAATCGCAACTGGTGCAGTTTGCGGGGTCATCATCAAGTTGTCATGGTCAGCATCAACCGCAATCTTGACTTGTCCTTCCCAAAGTGGTGGAATTTCCCTGGGGTCGATTTGCGAACATGCCCAAGCCCTTGTTTCCCCTGTATCACATGTGAACGTGAGTGGCATGAAAATCGGCATAGGCAATGTGGGAGACACAGCCGTTTCGGGATCTGGCACGGTCACTTGGGATGGTGGTGCACTCGCTCTGGCTGGTTCAACTGAGGGATGCTCTCTCAAAACCAAAGGTCGAAAACCATCTTTGTCCCACAGCATTCCTGTTGGCATGAATGAGGAACCATGTGTCTCCAAGAACAGTTTGATGTTCTCAACTTGCCCGTCATTCAACCGAAGGTTCGAGGTGGTTTGTCTACTCACAAGAAATCCAACTTCGGTTGCTTGAATCACACCATTCTCAGTGGTGATCCTGGTGTCATGCAGTTCTTTCATGAGAACATCAATGTCCAATTCCCATTTCAGTTCGCCAAACATTCGGAGTGCGTGGTTCAACAGCAAGGCAGCGTGGGGTGTGGCAATCTGGTTGCCAAGTGCTCTCCAGGCCTCTTGGTTGCGCAAAGGCACGAAATTGGTGCTGATGGCCAGGTGATGCATCAACACTTCGATCGGATGCCAGTACCGTGGAGCTGCAGCTCCAATTTGTGCCAAGTGAGTGAGACACTGACGCTCATTCTCCTCCGAAACCATGGTGTGTTGACTTCCGTATGATGCTAAAAAACATGGCAGAACATCCCATCCATTGTGGCATCTTGATTGCCATACATCCTTGTCCGTGAGCTTTCTCTTCTTGTACCCTGGTGCATGTTGGGGTTTCGACAGGATGCGTTTGACCTCTTCTGTGATCTGAAGCGCATGCAAGTCAATCACTGGGTGGTACAACACAGATTTGTACATGATGGGGCATTGTTTGGTGATCTCTTTGAACAGCTGCATGGGAATGGCATGGACATTGGGACTGTCCACTCTGACAACAATGGCCAACCAACGTGCACGTTTCACTGGGCACCACATCGCGAGTTCAACCGTTCCTGCCCAGAAAACTCGATATCCGATGTGTTGGATGGTCTGCATGAGCAATGGAAAGTGCTCATGTTGCTTGATTCCCGGTACATTTTCAAGCAGGAGGATGTCCGGCTTCAACCACTTGCAAAGCAAAAGTGTTTCAGGGAACAACATGCCAATGCCTGCATCTAGACCTAAGCTATTGGATGCTGTGCTCCATGGTGGACATGGTGGTGAACTGCAAATTACATGCGGGTGCCAATAGCCAGCTGCTGGCCACCAACTCATGGCTGATGCATCTGCATGAATGATTGCGTTTCCTACCAGGTCAACGAATGCATGCATTGGAAGGTCCTGATGGCCTTCCAGGATTGGCACTTCGTGTGTAATGGAGAAACAGCAACATGCCCTAAGGTCATTCTCGATTGCGATGGTGTGTGCGTGCAAGTCATGGCTCTTCATGAGATGATGAATGACATGGCTCCATCCCCCATAGTATCCAGCAAAAAGCTCCAAAATGTGGACCCCATGGTCCTCAACCTTTGGGTTGGTCACCGGAATGATGACTGTGGCACGATCAACATGGTAGTCCTGTTCTTCTTCAAAGTCGGTGGCGAAAACACTCAACAACCAGTACTGTGAAATGGTAGCATCTGGTACATGGTCATCCCACCGCAATGTAATGGTACCGGTTTTCTCTTCCTTGTCCCAGCACAGAAAGCGATTGATGGTTGCCCATGCGGATGATCCTTGAGGTGTGATCAGGTCCCCTTTCCACAAGCCAGGAGACACTTCCATGAGATTGGATACCATCAGATTTCGTCGATCTGAGACATGTACCGAACAGTCACAATTGGATGCTCCAACCGCCTCAAACTCTGTTAGCACATCACACCAAGCAGGGTGTGGAGGTCGGAGGCATGGCTCGATTCGACAGGGACCTCACCCTGCACAGCACCCGCTACACGGAAGCTCGAACCAAAGGGCTGTTTAAAACCACCAACTAGATGACGTTGGTATACATTGGTTCTGATATAGTCAAGGTTCCAAGAGGTTAGATATCATCCATCCCATACCACTCCCCTTTATCGTAAACAGTTGGCCGTATCATCCGCCTTTACCGACCGCTGAAGCATTGCTTGATACTGTTGAAGCATCCATGGCAGGTACTAGCAACTGCGCACCTGAACCATGCGGTGGGCATAGCCGCTAATGGCATTGAACAAGGCGTACAAGTACCCTTTGGAGCTGATCTCCTAATAAAATCCAATAAAGACCATAGAAGTATAAAAAAAAAAGACTTGGGGCATAGGGATTCATTGGAGGGAACTGCAGCCAGTGCTCTGCAATGGTCAATGTTTATTACACGTGCCATGGTGTGCCACTTCTGAGTGCTGCTAAACAATCAGGGCCTCTACACCACAAGTTTGAATTCACCCACCCACGAGCAAATCAAAGAAGCATCTGTGGTATGGGTGATATAGGTCCGTCTGTCAAAATCCCCGACGTTGGGATGTCACGGCACCCTCAGTCATCACGAAAAACAGGATGGCTGTCCCGTGGGAAGCCATGGGATTTGAAGGCAAAAGCCTCTGAAACATCCCAGAAACGCCTATCTAATGGGAAAGCCTACAAGGAAACCCTATCATTGCTGGCAAAAACCAAGCTTTCCATCAACCAATGTTCCCATGTTTCCAACCAATGTATTGATTGCCGCGCCTGGTAGATGACCGCGGCAGGATCCCCATAGACGTGCAGATAGAATCCGTACCTGCCAGTCTCTGTCTTTCGGAACTGCATTGGGGCCTATTTCGGAACAAAAGCAACACAGGGTGGCTATGGTTTGCGATGCGCTGTGTTCCTTTTGCAGTGATGTTCTGACCAACACTGTTTTTGACATTTTTGGGGGGGTTCTCAAAATACAAGTGCCCCCAAAAAATGGTTGGCTTATTCATTACCACAAATGACTGATGTTGGATGATCTGGCGGGTTCCCTGTTTAAAGAAATCCCCATACGGCGAATATCGCTGTAAAAACTCAAACGGCCTAAAATCACAGAAGCAAATTGACACCTGGCTTCATCTGAGGCTTTCTCGTATCTACGAGCTGCGACGCATTGCGCAGAACTGGATGGTTGTAAGTGCGGCCTAGCCAATCGTGTCCAACAGTATAAGATGTTACAGCAACGATGGCTATCAGTCAGCAACGTTCACTGGTTCATGCCCGTGGCTAGCACTGGCAAAACAACCAAGGTAACAACATGACCGAACAGCGAGCTCCTGCGCTTGTCGGTGGTGCCCTGCGACTGCCCACGTGGCCCATCAGCGATGGCGCCGCATTTTTCACACATCACCAACCTCAAACCGCACCTGCGCTCGCGCTGTCCTTGACAGGCGGCTAAAACAACCATGACGCGCTGCCCAGCACACCTCTGAACGCAAGCGCAACGCAACGGCCAAGACTCCAATGCCTTGAAGATCATCAACCATTGTTTTCCCTATAGTTTGTTGATTAACCCCATGAAATTGGTTGGTTGATATTGACCCATATCCATAGCCGTTTTCTTGCTACAATCATTTCATATCATTTCCAGAGGCTGCGTGTTGGGTCTCGCCAATTGGCTTGGCCATATTGGCTTTGCGAAAAATAATTCAAACGTGTTTGGAGCTCGCGTGAAAGCTGAGAAATGGTCGAACAGAATGATACACCATCAACCATTCTGGCTGTTAACCATCAATAATGGCATTCACAAAGGTGGTGAAACCATCAACCGTTGCCGTTTAAGAACAATCAACATTAATCAATCAACAATAAATCAATAGTAACAGTACTCATACATACTCATACTATTGAAGGCGAATATTGACCAGTGTTACAATCACTAATGAGTCAATAGTATGTTAGGTAATCACTAATCAGTGATTGCTACAATGATTACTGATTTATGGTAGTGTCCAACCAGATTATTACTAACATTAATCAGCGAATGTTGGTAATCACTAATTCATCACTAATCATTCATATTATTGATTGTTAATCGCTAATTAATCACATTAATCAGTGTTATCAATCCGTGCTGAATCATAGTTGGTAATCACTACTGAATCATTCACACTCCACCATTCGACGGGTCGGCTCCAAGCACCAACGGCCCATGCGTTTTGCGGTTCCGTGGCTACTGCCACGACGCATCGGCCACCGCTCGGTGCGGCTCAGGTTGAAACCTCTCCGGATGGTGCTGCCACTGTGACGGCGCAGTTACCTGCCCGGCTGGAGCCCCTGGCAGCGGGGAGCACATCTGGTTGGAGTCAACCAACTGTTTGTTGATAATTATTAGGGGGAAGCAAATACAAAGTTAACCAACTACCTGTTAACCAACTTATTTGTTCACAACTATTATCAATAATGATCATTATCTGGTTTGTTGGCCAACTCTTTGTGAATCCTTGAACTGTTATGTTAACCAACTAATATGTTAACAAACTATCAAACTACTTGGTGATAATTTTCAGGTGAAAATAAACAAACGTTGTTTGCAACCACCAGAATGACATTTCACATCACTGATTTCGGGGGCCACACGAAGACAGGAAGTTCGTGCCCCACGATGCCCCCATTTCACATGGCAGCGGCTGCGATTTGTCACGCGCAACTGGCTCTATAACAAGCTCACTTATTTCCATCCAGCTATCATCTTCAATCATGGGGTTCCAGGGATATGGGGGTTGCCCCATGTGCGTGCATGCATATCAGTGAAAAACAAATATGTAGCGTAGCTGGCCTGCTGTTAAGACAGTCAAATAGTCAAATGAAGGTTGGGCCAGCCATATACATCTCCCCGTCTGATGCACGCACCAAAGAAGCAAACTGTTGATGTTATGGTTATAGTCATATTTTGCCAGTTAAAACACTGATCGTTTATGAAACCTACCTCCGAATAATGTATATATAGTAGAAATTGATAGTTCATGATATTAATGTTGCTTAAAGTAATGGTTGATGAAAAATCATCAAGCAAAATGGCGGCTATTAATGATTCCCACTCTATTATGATAATAATAATGATCCTTTATGATGGTTGATGATGGGTGATAATGGTCAATAAAAAGATGATGGTTGATGATGCACCAGGATGCTTAAAGATTACGAGAATGATGGCTGCTGGTGCTTCATAATGGCTAATGTGATCAATGGACAATTCCTTTCTGATGGCCTTCGCAATATATGGTGAATGGTCAATGTAAATGCATCTCATCCATGTGGTGAGTCATGGGATCTGGACGTCGCTGTTGATCGTCGTGCCTGACCTATAGTGAGGGATATCCAGTACCCAACTTTACTTGGCAACGTCTCCCTATTTCGCTTCCGCGTCTCTCGCTCATTGTATTTCCCCCTGATGCCAAGATAATAATATGTGTCCCTTATAACTATTTTGCTTTCCCATGCTCTTGGTAATAGTGTACCTCTGCCATTGGTGATACGCGTGATACTATCCCATGAGGGATGGTTTCTCGCGTTAGTAATTGTATCTCGCCCTCAGTGTTGATACTCAGCAAAACAAAATTGTAGTGTGCACCTGCGTGCGAATCGGGATGATCGCGCAACGGTGAACTAATACACTTTAACAATCTTCAACATGAATATGTGCATGGAGAGAATAGCAACCTGACCCAGTAAAACTGGTTTAGTCAAGTCAAGTAATGACTTCAGCATCACAACCACTGGGCTTGCTTGAAGCAGAAAGCGCAGTAGCATTCTCGGCATCCAAAAGGGGGGAAATAGCTGCAGCTTTGGCTTTGGCTTTACTGATAGCCCCCTAGTTTTGGTTCGGTGATTTTTCTCTTTGTGGCTTTGGGCGCCGTGATGCTAAGCTGGGACCTGGAGCAAAACAAGTCTCAGCGTCAGCGTGACATTGCACATTATTCGGTGAGTCCACCAAATTCTACTCAAAGCCTGGGGTATGGTGATTCAGGTTTGTAGTTCCTTTCAAACTCAGCCAAGCCATTGGTCATTTTTGTTTTCGTAATAGTATCGTGTAAGATTTGGGCAATTTAAGTTTTAAGAACAGTTTTCTTTTGTTTCTGGAGAGTCAAAGTGCAGTTAAGCAAATCGCCCCCATCCCCTGTGCAGTCGCTAGCGCTAGCGACTGTGCAGGATTTGATTTTTTCGAAAAATCATTTCCCGCGCTCAGCCAAGTGCAGTTAAGCAAATCACCTTGCAACAGAGGGGGGCAGTTTGCCCGCATCCCCTGTGCAGTCGCTAGCGCTAGCGACTGCACAGCACCCCCCCTGACTATCTTAACTGCACACCGAAAATATTACACATGGGGGCTACAGAGTCCAAAATCCACGCCCCAATGATTGGAGGGTATGGGGGCTGTGCAGTCGCTAGCGCTAGCGACTGCACAGGGGATGGGGGCAAACTGCCCCCCTCTGTTACAAGGTGATTTGCTTAACTGCACTTCGCTCAGTGCGGGAAGTGATTTTTTAAAAAACATCAAATCCTACACAGTCGCTAGCGCTAGCGACTGCACAGGGGATGGGGACGATTTGCTTAACTGCGCTAGTTTTGTTCAAAAAATCACATTCTAGACAGTCGCTAGCACTAGCGACTGCACAGAAGATGGGAGCGACTTGCCTAACTGCACTATTTTTCAAACAATCCCAATCATTCACAGTCGCTAGCGCTAGCCACTGCACAGGAGATGGGGACGCTTTGCTTAACTGCATTATGTTTGAGAAAAAATCAAGGTCTTACACAGTCGCTAGCGCTAGCGACTGTACACGGGATGGGGGCGATATGCGTAACTGCACTTTGTTCGGTTGGACATATTTGTTTGAAATATATAATCAAAATCCTACACAGTCGCTAACGCTAGCGATTGCACAGGGTATCGAGGCAAACTGCCCCGATCTGGCACAAGGTGATTTGCTTAACTGTATTTTGCTCAGTGCGGGAAATGATTTTTTGAGAAAATCCCAATCCTACACTGTCGCTAGCGCTAGCGACTGCACAGGGGATAGTGGCAGTTACAAGTTTTTCTGCTGGAGTGCATTTGGCTCACTGTGGGAAATGTTTTTAGACCCGCAAATCCAACACAGTCGCTAGCGCTAGCGACTGCACAAGGGATGAGGGCGATTTGCTCAACTGCAGTACTTAGCAAAAAAGGAAAAATGCAGAACAAACAAAAAGACTCAAAGCCACTACACAGTCACTAGCGCTAGCAAATTCCTGGAGACGCTGGCATTCACACGTGTCTTGCGCGCAACCATGATCAATGATCTGATGTGAGCAAAGCATTGCACAGCATGATGTGTGTCTGTGTGCATGTGTCATGCATGATGTCATACGTGATCATGTCCTTTGACTCAATCAGCCAACTAAAGCTAGCATACTGAGCAAATGCAAATCATACCAAGCGAGTTTAGAAACAACGGATGTACAATGGCCACAAACGGTACATGTGCTTGGGAGCTTTGGGGGTCCACAAAACATGTAACCTCCGCTGTTGTGCATGTCGCGAGCCAAGCAGTTGCAACGCGTTTTGTTTTCAAGTTAGGCCCCTGGATGAAATAAATAGGTAAATAGGAGCTTTGTTTGGAACCTGGATGTGTTCACTTTGAGCTTGATCAACCAGTATGAAGCAATCACTATTGTTGGAATGTGGTGATTCAAAGGCTCCCCAGGTGCGTTTGGAATGGGGTAGTTTGTTGTAAATTTGGGTTGACGCAGGTATGCCAAATAAGATTGCATATATAACAATAACAAGTCCAAATAGACACAATTACATACTTATTTTGACACGTTCAGAAAAGTCAAAGCAAGCAAGGTGGTTAAATTAACAATGTTTTTGGTAAATTAGCCTAATTCCCTTTTTGACTATTTTAACTGCACCCCAGGTAGATAAACAAATTCGGGAATGAATGAACGAATGAATGAAGGAATGAATGAATGTATGAATGAATGTATGAATGAATGTATGCGCGTGTGTATGTGTATGTGCATGTGTATTTGTATGTGTATGTGTGTATGTGTATGTGTGCATTTTTTTTGTGCATGTGTATGTGTATGTGCATGTGTATGTGTATGTGTATGTGTATGTGTATGTGTATGTGTATGTGTAAAAGTATGTATGTATGTATGTATGTATGTATGTATGTATGTATGTATGTATGTATGTATGTATGTATGTGTGCGTGTGTGCGTATGTATGTGTATGTGTTTGTGTTTGTATGGGTGTATGTGTGTGTGCGCGTATGTGTATGTGTGCGTGTATGTCTATGTGACTGTGTATGTGTATGTGCATGTGTATAAGTATGTGTTTGCATGCATGTATGTATGTAGGTAGGTAGGTATGTAGGTTTTTAGGTATGAATTAATGTGTGTATGCATGCATGTATGCATGTATGCATATATGCATATATGCATGTATGCATGTATGCATGTATGTATGCATGTATGCATGTACGTATGCATGCACGCATGCATGCATGTATGTATGTATGTCTGTATGTATGTGTACATGTGTGTGTATGTATACATGTGAGTGTGTATGTATGTATGTATGTATGTATGCATGCATGCATGCATGCATGCATGGATGGATGGATGGATGGATGGATGGATGTTTGCGTATGTATGTATGTATGTATGTATGTATGTATGTATGTATGTATGTATGTATGTATGTATGTATGTGTTTGCGTGTGGTTGCTTGCGTGTGTATATCGTACAGGCAGTCAACTATACGGGATTATACGCACACTACTAGATCATGGTAGGTTGATGGACGAATTCCAGTTGAATAGAAAGTTGGCGAACAACCAACTGAATTGGTGAACTTACCGGAGACAAATTGCCACAATCAACTGCGGGGCACCCTAAAGAATGGCTGGCGAATCACAGGGAGCTCCTTCCCATCAATCCAAGCTGCGACTTCCCCGGTGTGCTCCACATGTCGCTGACTCCGTTGACGCTCTGGGCGCTTTGCCGCGATAGTATTCCTAATTCGGCCCCTTGATGCACAACAGATCTCCTGTGGCTGCGACGCTGCAACTGGGCCCCGACATCCGTAGATCTCGATAGGTTGAAGATGTCTGAAGTGTTTGGTGCAAGGCATACCCCTTGAAATGCTCATTTTTGATGGATCAAATTAGGGTGGCATCTCAGGTTGGAAATAGAATGCGAGACGGTCACGTACGTCAACAAACATTCGAGATCGTAAGGTCACAACACTCCTAGCGGCTTGTTGCTTCCTAACATTCTGACCAGTGCCAGTCTAGGGGCAAAATAATGGTGGACTCATCGAAATCCCGGCTGCCGAACTTCAAATCAAGCAATGCCGCAAGGATTGGAACTAGACACTTTGATACTACCTTAAATCTTAACATCTACCCTGGCACTAGTTTCAACCACCTCAAAGGCTATCAAATCAGTCAAATCGTTCTATACCCAGCGGAGGTGCGCTATTCCAAGGGATGCAGACTGCCAGTCAAACCGCTCAATCATTACCAAACACGTGTGAGAATCGTGAAACCACCCACCATCTTTTGTCAATTGTTATTGCTGGTAAATGTAATTATATGCATCCTCTTGCAATTTTGTGCTTTTTGGTTGGACAGATATAGAGATCGACCACTGGGTTGAATGCCTGCAGCAACCAAGACGGCCACGAGCGTCCACAAACCCATCTCCGTTCATGGAAAATATAATGGAACACAGTTGCCACTGCAGATTCAACCAACGGATCCAGAGGACCAGTGGCATCTCTAACCATCTCTAACCATGGTCCAGTTGGCGGCTTCCATCGCGATGCTGCAGAATTTCATGTGGTCCTCCCATTTCTCCGGTGCGACAATGTGCATCAAATACATGCTTGATCCATGGTAGTGTTACTGAACCTGCCCTACTCACCACGGAATTCTTCCCACGGCTACTCAGGCCTGCGTGATGGAGGGTAGCTGTTGCCGTCTCTATCTTTGCTCACTTGTCTTGAGAAACTCTCTCCGGCTCCAACTGGTGCCAGGCTTGTTGTTGAGGTCGTTCTCACAGAAGAGGCGAAACGAGACCTGGTTTCCACATGTTTCCACCAAGCAGGAACCGCGAATGATCAAACCGCGTGTTGCGTGGCCAAGCTTCTTCTTGTTGTGGTATTGCACACTGTGAAGCTTGGCATTGTGAAGCAGTCCCATTTAAACATCTAACAGTATTGAAACGAATGGAACCGACCTTGTTTTCACACTGATCAGCGAAGCCAGAGCCAACCACCGTCACTGGCTGGTTGGTGTGCAACCTTGCCTCCCACGGGTGTGCCCGGGTCAGTCAGCCCACCACAACAAGTATGCTGAAAACCACCAACTGGCTGATTATTGGTGCTACCGTTCCGGCTGCTACTGTGATGTTTGGCTTTGCCACCGCAAATCAGCTGTGGCCTCTACCATTTGGCCAAATGACATGGCATCACTCCCCTCATGGGCGATACTGACCTGACTAGTTCACGACATATCAAGACAAATAATTGCTGATATTGCAACTCTTGTTGACAAATTGGTCTTCTTAGGATTACTGTATTTCAAATTATTCCCGAGACGTGGAACCTGCGGTTTGCAATGATCTCACTGAGAATTCCATTGAAATTCGGCATGATCAATCACAAGACCCCGAAAGTCTTGATGTTAAATCAAAGGTTGGTGGCTATATCCCCATCCCAAAATTGTGGGCAAGCCAATTACACGCCAAATCATCCACATAATTGAAAATAAATACTCATCTTGATGCCACCAACCAGCTATGACTACCATCAATCATTGTGGACCCTATTTTTCGTCATCATCCACTATAGTCAAACCATACTAAAAAGACTCATCGCCTGACACCACGCTGCGCCCGAACCAGCGCTGAGCCCAGCCTCCTTGGATCAGGTGCACTCAAAGCATTCCAAGTGGTGCAGTTGAAGTCCTCAAAGGTCTCCTGTCGAGTCGAGTCTCTCGAGTCGCCCTTCCGAGTTCCGCATGGAATCAGTGACTGAGAACTCGTCCATGGGCTGGGGTGGGACCATGTCAACCTTCTTATGGTGGTTTCTCAAAATAGGGGTACCCCCAAAAATGGCTAGTTATTACTGTAAATGACTACTAGTGGATGATTTGGGGGTACCCCTATGACTTGAGAAACTTTCAGATGCCCTTGCCCACACCTCCCATGCTACGTCCAGCACGGTGCCTTGGGGTGCCCGTGGCGCGTCCCCCCCCGTGGTGCGTCCTGCAGCACCGCCTCCGCTTTGCCCATGGCCTGCTGCAGGGCGCGGTCCACGGAGAGCCGAAGCGAAAGCTCCAGCGAGGCGCTGAAGACCTGGCGACGCGGTGGAGCGACCGGCAAGGCGATGCGTGGTGGGGTCAGGGTGAGGTCATGGTGCGCTTGTGATGTCGAAGTGATGGTTTTAATGGTGGTTAATCGGTGGTGAATGATGGTGAATTAGTGGTTAATTGATGGCTAATTGATGGTTAATTGATAGTTCAAGAATCAATGGTAAATTAGTGGGTAATGGTGGTTCATTGGTGGTGAATGATGGTTAATTTGGTGATTAATTGATGGTTCAATGATGATTAATTAGTGGCTCATGATGGCTAATTGATGGTTCCATTGATGGTAGTTGATGTTATTGAACCAGAAATGGTGGTTCGATATGGTAGTTGATGGTGCGTAAATCGAGTTATATAAGTTTCGAAGCTAGCACAATATTAGCGAGGCACAGAATCATGGTGAGTGGTTAGTGATTCATCGGTGCCTGATTGATGGTTCAAAAAGGATGAGTAGTACTGAGTAGGTAATGGCCAAAACTGGCCAACAATGCTTAACAATGGCTAGTGAGTCATTCATGATGCTTGGTGATGGTTGGCTATATAACAGTGGATCGTGGGTAATTAGTTAATCACCAATAATGGTTTGCGATGGCAAGTGCATGGTTGATGAGGGTTGCAGTGATGGCTAGTGGCGGTGAATGTTGGCTGACCGTTATACAATGATGGTTCGTGTGTGTGGCTATCATCAATGATGGTGGTTTCTGTTGGTTCAAAATGCCGGTTGATTTGGTTAGCCATAGTGTCAAGTATGGAGGTGACATTCAATGATGATGGTAATGATTCGATGTTTTTCTAAGCAATAAAAACTTCTTCACCTGTTCAAAAATGGTGGCTGATGTTGGCTAGCGCTGGTTGACCATGGCGTCACTAAGAGTCAAAAAATGGCTGATATTGCGAAGAACGCCTGATCGTGATGATGATTGTTCATATCTGTCGAAAAAACACGGCAGCCTGCAAGCTTGATAAGCTTGATGTTTCCGGCAGGCTCCGGAAATATCTGGGTAGGTTAGCATGCTTAACCACCTCGTCACGGTCAACAAGAATCGTTTTTGAATACGGCTGGTAACAGCGCATGAAGGGCAACCACAATCAGCTGCTGGTCAGTCGTTATCTTCTCATCGTTGAGCCCCAGAGAGGCAGCGCAACAGCCTCCATGGCACTGGAGATTGCAGACCGTGCCTGGCGCCGAAGTTGAAATGATAATTTGATTAAGAGTGGCTAATCATTGACTAATTAGATCTCATTAGCAAGTGAAAAATAGTATCTGAAGGAAGTAGAAGCATAGACAGGGAAATTACATGAAATCGAGACAAAGAAAGGGAAACACCGACAAATAAATGCAGATCAAGAAGCATGAAGAGAGCTTAACAGAGCTTAGTGAAATGAACAAACGATCAGTGGTGAATGGACCGTTGACAGCATGAGATATCTTGATAGCTTGTCATGGTTTCAAACAACGAAAGGCATGTGGTCACCTGAGCAAACTTATTATTGGAGCTTGTGCAAAGAGGATCAAAGAGGCATGGTGTCGACACGGAACGCTCTTGAGTTGGTAGCGATACGCTGATGCACATCTCAAGTAGAAATTTTGATGCCTTGCCAAAAGGCTTCAAAATCCCCTTCTTTTGCTCCATCATCCTTCATTTCTCCATGTTACTTTTCTTCCTTTCACTCATGCGGTTTGCATTGATTTTGGTCTGTGTCTCTTCCTCGTGTTTTCCAGTTTCCTTCATTTCTGCTCATCTTGTCATGAATTTCATTTCCCTTCAGTCCTTTTGTCTCCGTTCATTCGTTTTTGATCAAAGTTTTTGAATACTATTTGTATTTCTCTCCCCTGTTTTACCCCACCTTTCCTTCATATTCTTGTTTCCACAATTTGCGGGGTGCCAATTAGTTCTGCATTTCTTTTTCATGTATGTTCAACTTTATTTTTCAATGATTAATTTCCTGCTTGCAAGTGAGGTTCTGCAAATATCACCGGAAAAACAAAACATAAAACAGGTTGCAATCTCATACACCCAATGATGCCAAAAAAAATGCGCCAGCCTTGTATCAACATCCAAATCAATGGATTTTTCCCCCGTGCCTGTCTCTACGCCGGCCAACAAGATGATTTCGGACGGCATTTCCGAGGTGAACTGATGCTACATGATGCATCAGCTTTCCGGGTGATGGCTGGCGCCACAGTTCAGACAGTTCACCACCGATACCACGTTCTGATGCACATAGCTGGATAAATGTGCAATGATGTGAAGAAATATGAAAAAATACATATAGATAGACAGACAAATAGATAGATAGATAGATAGATAGATAGATAGATAGATTTGTTCTACATGTGTGTGGAAGAGAGCGAAGGTATAGGCATGTAGAATATGAATAATCTACGCACATATGCATGCCTGTTAGAATCTGCAACCATGCTGTAGGCGTCCCCTAGATACTACTTGGTTTATGAGCCTTTTCTTTCAAGTATAATGATATATAATGATATCTACCATGACTAGTATTCATATACCCTATTCATGAACCAACTTAGCTATCCTGGGCCCCACCTTGTTGCGCCAAACAACCAAAGCTACCTCTGATTGTCAGCTAGCGGCCATTCCCATCCTTGTGGTCACAGCCAGCCCAGCCTCGATTTCGGCATGATGCCCGTGGACGATCCGTTCGAAAGTGCCTCAATGTATGGCTCTGCTGAGTGCTTTCACCATGATTTCAACCTCTGGTTAGTGGTTTCAAGTTTTTTGGGCTGGTTTCAACCTCTCTGAAAAAGATTGGTCAACCAACCAACCATTTGCCAACCAACCATCTGTTAATACTGGGGAAAATAAAATGGCCAGAAACCACCAGCCAGGTGGAAAATTGGCTCCTTGGTGGATCCCAAGCGGGACCCCATTGATGAACATCAAACCATCAGTACTTCCAGAACTCTGCTATTAACTTGGTGGCTTATAGATCCCTTGCTAAAAAATATATTTTTAGTGGTTATATGGTAAATCAATCATATCCCACTGGAAAAATGATGGCTATCTCACGGCATATCAGGGCAAGATGGCAAAATGATGGCGATATCACAGCCAAACAAGTGCCGCGATGGAATGACATTGAAAAAACGAGTCATTTGACACTTCAAATTAGTTTCTAAAGTTGCTTCACGACGGCGAATGATGGTAAGCCGAAAGCCATGAGCGATGACCAAGCTTGATGATTGAGAAGTCTTTGCAACAGCAACCCTCCTTTCACAGGATTATGGGAATCTACTGGAAGACTCGATAAAACCATCAACCATGTGTAGAAGGTTTTCCTGCAATTTTTGCTACGGACAACTTCTGGGGCTGTCGGCATAGTGCTGTTGGCATGGTGCCGTTGGCATAGCCACTTGAACATGCTTGTCGTTGGATCGCTATCTATGATCATTTAACCACTTTGTTGTGGCTCTACTCCTCGTGAAACTGCCTGCCACCGGTGAACAAGGTGGGCTGAGCATAGCTTCGGACCTGCGCGCGAGACCCAACCTGCAAGCGAGCGGCCCATGGTCTCACGACCGCTGCGCCGCCGTTCCCGGGAGTCTTTCTCGGGTACCGCGGTTTGACTCGGTCGCCGAGAGCGCTTGTCCCTGCCAGGGTCTTTCTCTTGCAGGTCCTGACCGGCCACCAAGGTCACCAGGGCCACCAAGGCCACCAGGGCCACCAATTGACAGTCAACACTCAACCATGGATTACTTCATCAACCATCATGAGCCACGTAACTTAAAAAGATTACTGCATCATAAACTGACTATTCACCAACCACCACGAACCAGTAAGCAACCACTAATTAGACTGCTAGCTATCATCAATCAGTTTCAGCTACTGTTTGCACATCTATTTACCATTCACCATTGAACATATTATACAGCCCATTGTTTGCAATCACCTTCTTTTGGATCCTGACCTGACAATGGAAAATCACTCATTGATGGTGAATCGCCGGCTTGCCCTATCAGGTCTTCCAGCTCTCCCCACTCTTAAGCAGGCAATCATGGATGCCAACATATGCCAACAGCTTCTCCGGGCTCTTCCAGCGTCCTTCTTCACTTCAAGACTTCGATTGCTTCGACTGCTCATCACAGGGCTGCACTCCTGGCTGCACTCCTTCTCACGCTCAGCCCAGTCCAGGCGATTGGACCTGAAGACAGGTTGAAACTGCCAGGGAGTTACTTTAGCAAGGCCCAGCATGGTCGCAACTGGCAACACTGACATTGTTGCAATAGCCATCCATGGCCCATGATTTGTGATGGCAAGCGGCCCCAAGTGCACGAATTGGTCAACAGCAGCAATGAACCACAGCGCCGTCGACCATCTGTGGTCACCAGCCATCTCTGGCATGTTGATACAGCTGTTGCATCGTGACTGGCTTTGACATTCACAGCAAAGACAAGCTCATTTTTGACATTTGCGCGAAGCTCGGCTCTCCGAATTCATTGAAACTACAGCTGACTGCTATGTCGCCGTGTGCGACTCAGAGGTCAGTTCACCTACTGAATTCTGATGCAAAGCTCGGCCACCTTCAACTCTGCATAGTCTCAGGGCCACTGTACAACTGGTATTTCTGTGCATGTCTAGGCATTCTATCTCATTCTATGTTGCATTCTCGGGTTGATCATGTTTTGATTCTGGCATTTACATCATCTTCATGGCTGGCCTCTGGCCTTTGCGGAGGATTGGACGAGCTTGTAAAACTCAGACCTGTGATCATCCCTCAGCTGGGCAGTGGGGCCGAACTCTTTTGCTACACCATCTGCAACCACTAACACATTGTCTGCGCCCAACACTGTTTGGATGCGATGTGCAATGGTCAATGTCGTAAGATGTTTGGTTTTCACTTCTGTTTGCAAAATGTTTTGTATCAAAGAATCGGTTGTGAAATCCACTGAAGCCGTCGCTTCATCCAATACCAGGATGCGAGTGCCTCTCATCAAAGCACGAGCACAGCACAAGAGTTGTCTTTGACCCACCGACAGATTCTCACCGCCCGCGGCAACCAGAAATTCCAACTTGTCGTCTTGCTCTGAAAAATATGGCTTCAGTTGTACCTTCTCCAGTTCATGCCAAATTTCATCCTCACTGTGCTGATCAAACGGGTCCAAATTGAATTTGACGGTTCCAGTGAAACCAACTGGATCTTGTGGAATGATGGCCAAGGATTTACGTAAGTTGTGCAAACCCATCTTGGATATGTCATGCCCATCCAAATAGACCGCCCCACGTTCCAAGGGACACATGCGAAAGAGAACTTGCAGCAAAGAACTCTTGCCAGCTCCAGTTCGGCCAACGATCCCTAGGCTGGATCCACCTGGAATCTCAAAGGACAAACCTTTCAGTACCAAGGGCAGCCCGTCCCTGTAACGCATGACCACATCCTCAAAGCGCACGCTGCCATCAGTCAGCCACCCAGAGCCGTCCACAAAGTCTGTGTCCCAGGGGCCTTCGTTTTCCATCTCCATGTACGTGTTCAATCGCTCCACAGCCACAAGGCACTGCTCTGCCATGGTGAGATTGTTCAAAATTTGTTCCATCGCGCCACTCAGCTGTTGTGCGTATCTCAACGCTAATCCTGCTGCTGGGCCACTAATGGCACGGCCGAAAGGCCCGATGTAGCGGTGAAGCACCACCATCACAGCCACTAAGGTGGAAACCATTGAACCCAGCAACTTCAAGCGAAATCCCAACCATTTCTGACAGCCCATCTGAGTAAAATCCAACCTCACACTTCGTGTGACTCGTCTTTCATTCTGATTCATGAAATACTCTTGCTTCTGATATGCCCGAATGGTTGTCACACCAACAATGGCTTCGTCAACACCCTGATAAATGGGGCTGCGAGCTTTGCTGGCTAATCGTTGGATCTCGCGGCCTGCCTTCCGGTAGACCTTTTGGATGCAATAGTATGCCAAGAGAATGGGCACAAAAATGATGAAGATGATAGGCAAGACCACCCCGGCCACCATCACACTTGCAAATAAATCACAGACAGCTCGAAGCAAATTCTGCATGGACCCCTGTAAGTCCAGATCGATTCGAGACATGTCAGATGAAAAGCGATTGATGATGCGGCCACTGGGTGTGGTATCCAACCAGCTCATGGGGGCCCTCAGCACTGCCAACAGTCCATCTTTGTGCATTGAAGTGGCCAATTTCATGGAACTCCATTGGAACATCAAAATCCGCAGCAATGTAAACAGCAAAATCGACACCGCAAGTGCAGCATAAATCCCAAGGGCATTGGCTGTTCCGAGTCGTTCATGGACTTCCGGCCAATTTCCTAGCCACAAGGCTGAGGCCAAGTATCCAACGGTGGAAATCATGTTCAAGACAACGACCCAAAATGAACCACAACCCATGGCACGTGCGAAAGTGCACCAAACTCGTAAACTCAAATGGCCCTCTTCCATATCTTCTTCACGCTCCTCGGTTTCCATCACCACAGGGGGTGGGGGGCTGGCTGTGCTGCCCTCTGTGCTCTCTGTGCTGTCCTCTGTGCTGTCCTTTGCTGATCCTTTCCCCTGCTCCACGTTGTCACCAGCCTCCTCGCCAGGTTCACTGATGGCACGCCTGAGTTCAGGAGGTTTCTTCACAGGATTTTGTCCGGACACTGCACGTGACAAGCTCGGTGTCTGGCTCGACACCTTCCTGTCAGCATTGGAAGTCCAATCTGTGGACCGTTCGGACAATGCCGCGGATTGCAGTTCTTCTTCAGAAAAGTCACTGGCAGGTCCGGCGGCAACAATCGCACCATTGCGCATGATCAAAACTGTATCTGCTTCAGATGCAAACTGGGTCTGGTGGCTCACAAGGATGCGGGTTTGGTTAGCCAAGTAGCCCTTGGGTCCCAAACAGTTCTGGACCAAGTGGGCCGCCACATGCGCATCCACAGCTGACAGCGGATCGTCCAGCAAGTACATGGAAGCGTGACTGTAGACTGCGCGTGCCAGGCTGATCCGGGCTTTCTGCCCACCAGAAAGGTTGATGCCTCGCTCTCCAATGACCGTCTCTTGACCCTTGGCAAACTGTTCCAGGTCCGGCCCCAAGCAGCATGCCTTCAGGGTCGTCCATGGATGAACCAAAAAGAAAAATGCATAAGAACTCACCATAACTCCACATGTACAAGATCAATCCATGTCAAAGCTGGAGTGGTGAACTTGAGCGCTTAAATAAGTCAGCATGCGCCGGAGTTCAAGTCAACACTAAATCATGGGTTTTATGCTTGGCAATAGCGGCAATAGCGGCAAAAAGCTGCATGATGTCAGTGCCCATTCCAGAAAAACGCATGAGCACTTGAAAAGGAGTACTGGTCGAATCAATGAAATTGTTCTGTGAGTTGGTCATTGTGACGGCAAGCACGCATGCATATATTTCATTCCCGTATAAATAGAGTAGTTACTTGTATAAATGCACAAAAAATGATGTATATTTACCCTTGTGCGTTTATGTGTGCATGTGCGTGTTTGAGTGTGTGTGTGTGTGCGCGTGCGTGCGCGCGTGCATGCAAACCATTATGATGCACGGTAACAAATTCTGGATTTTATGATTTCTTTGGCAATCTCATGAATTGAGCAGGGAGGTGACGAGCGCAGTCTGAACCCAAAGAAGCTATCCACTAGTGCTGGAACCACGGCCTCGCCCTGTGTACATGCCTTTAGCTCAGACATGGTACCTTGGCCACGCCAGAAACCCAAACGGTCCAAACGTATCTAACTGCGACCACCTATGTTTTCGCTTGTTGTTGTTTTCCATGTTGTGGCGTCAAGCATTCCAGAGATAGGAAAGCAACGAACTACTCAATAAGTCACCAGTGTGTGTGTGTGTCACCACCTGTTTCCAAGGTTTCATATCTCAAACCACTTTAACTTTAACATGAAGGAGCACACGGCATCCTTGACCTACCGTGTGCAACGAAGCTACGGTCTTGGATGGGATATCTGACCTGATTAGGTCAGATTTTCTCTCGTACAAGATCTTACCAGTGCATTCCCATAACCAAGTAAGTAATCATTTCATCTTGATATCATCCTATGCAGCATTGCATTTACTCTGTGTTGTGTGTCTGTGGATGGATGCTTGCAGGTTTCATCTTCGTCCACTTCCAGCATGTTTTTCAAAATGTAGACCTGGATCTTCCACCCACCTTCCAATGTTGGAAATCCATGTCCCCTGGCAGTGTCAGCATGTGACATCATTTGACATCATATATATAATCAACAACCAAAATCATCCGAAAGGTGAAGGCAGCACCTAAACCAACGAAACCGGCGCCTGCACCACTTGCGAGAACTCATCTGCATCGTAGTGTTCACCAAAGGTGATGTTGTGCTGAACTGTGCCCTGGAGGATCCATGGAATCTGAGCGCAATACGCTGTTGAACCAAGCAACTCCAAGCATCCAGTGGATTGCGGCACTTCTCCCAAGATGGCGGCCAGAAGTGTGCTCTTGCCAGCACCCACTGGGCCAGTGACCAACACAAATTTACCTTGAAGAAGCTGAAAGGTTTTGATGGAAAGATGTGGTGCCGGTTCAGGGATGATGGTATTCATCAGCTGGTTCTCTTGATCTGCGGTTTCCAGCAACGCTTCTCTGGCTTCTCGGCGGCGGAATCGTTGGCAGCATCTCCTCTGCGAAGTGCTCGGAGGTGGGGCCATTTCCTCGTCGGAATCGCCGTCTCCGCCCGTTCTGGGCCAGCGAAATTCCGCGTTTTGGATCCGCACGGGGGCCAGCACCGAGTCCGCACGCGAGCTGCGGCGCAGGAAGGTCACCTCGGCAGCACGCTGATCCACCTCGCCAGCACGCAGCAACTTCTCAATGCGCATCACCGAGACGTGGGTCTGGGCCAAGTATTGCACGGTGATGGGCAGCAAAGTCATGGGCACTTGCAGCATATCAAAGATGGCCAAAGATGAAAAGACCACACCAGCCGTGAGCTCCCCACCAAAGAGAATGTACACACTGAAGGTTGCAAGCTGCACGATGGCAGTGGCTGATCCACCAAACAGAAGGCCCAAAACGGTCTGCCAAGATTTCAAGCTGTTCAGCAACTTCAGCTCTTCATCACGCTTCACTTTGATCATATTGGCCACCTGTTCCTCCCAAGCCAGCATCTTGCAGAGGCGGAGTGCATGCAGCACTTCTGTGAAGAGTTTCACCCGATTATCCCGACAGCGATTCAATCCCTTGCTGAGAGTCATCAATCGAGTCGTCAAGAGTGCATTGAATTTGTAGGTGCAAAACATCACGAAGACGGGCATGAGGCAAGCCCATCCAAGCATCTGGAACAGCAAAACCAGTGAACCGATGAGCACCACGGGCATTGACCATAGATAGAAAAAGAAGTAGAAAGAATTGGAAATCCTTTGAGTGTCCACTTGCATGATATTCACCAGTTTTCCTTGACCGTACCGTGCCAACGAGGTTTGTGACAGCCGCAGAATCTTGTTGAAGACAAAGCAAGTGTAGCCTCCGGAGCAGCGATATCCAATGCGCCTGCTGGTCATATCAAACTGGGAGTCGCAAAGACTGACAACCACTGGTGCCAAAGCCACAGCTGCAGCATACACGAGACTGGTGGAGGGCGGAGAATCTAAATGATCAATCAAAGGCTTAATCATCCGTGGTGCAACGAAGCCCAAACAAATCTGCAAGACATGAAAACCTCCAGCTCGGATCAACAACTTTTTGTGTATCCGCCAGGCACTTTTCACAAAGACCATGGGCTCTGTCTCTGACAACTGGTCCCAGGTCTCACCAATTTCCGTGCACATTTCCAGCGGGGTATCTCCATTGCAAAGGAACAAGGCATCTTCCGGCTCCAAGTGCTTCTGCTGCGCAGTGGAAATCACACGTCCAAAGCTGCAGAAGGCAATGTCCCAAGCGCGGAAGCTTTGCCGCGCCATGGGGCGGAGCAAAAAATGAGGCGCCTGTGATATGATTTGCTTAGCTTCGTTCCAAGCTAGTGGGCTAGCTCAAAAACTCAAATGGCACAACAATGTTTCAAGGTGCAACAACTGGGATCATACGGGGTTTATGCCAGCCATTTTTTTGGTCATCCAGACTCCACTTCAAACTTTCGAGCAAGAAAGTTGGCAAGGCCATCGAAGCGAGAATCTTCCGGTGGCCCTCCACATGTTTCAACCCGTGATTCTCCAGGCCAGCAAGCTAGATCCACAATGCCTTGTTGATTGTCATATATTGTTCACTGGTAATTCTCGTACTGGCCCATCAAGTGATGGCCAGCTGTTAACCACCAACTTTACCGTCTTAAGCAATAGCTGGTATTCGCTGGTGATTCACAAACAAAAAAGGCGAACGGCGAACAACAGATGGGTATTTCTCAAAATCCCCAAGAAATCAAGTATCTATTCATCATTTGTAATTAGTCATGAACCCACACTCGTTGTAGGAATTAACCAGGGATTTGGGGTTCCCCAATTTTGAGAAACCACCAAATGCTACCCACACATTTTGCTGCCAAGCATCTCGGAGCTTTGCGGTTGTTCAACCTTGCCCACTGCATCTGGTATCCAGTCAAGCTCCTCCTTGCGGGACACACACCCTATCTGACTACCAGCTAGTCCTAAGTGGGGTTGGTTACCTACTTCAATGGTAACTGGAAGCATAGGGACTAGCCAAGCATACAAAGAAAGAAACAAAACGAAGAAAGAAAGAAAGAAAGAAAGAAATCAAGAATAAACGAGAAAGTGGGAAAGAGAAATTTAGAAAGCAAGAAGAAAAATAGATAGATAGATAGATAGATAGAAAGAAAGGAAGAAAGAAAGAAAAAAGGAAAGAAAGAAAGAAAGAAAGAAAGAAAGAAAGAAAGAAAGAAAGAAAGAAAGAAAGAAAGAAAGAAAGAAAAAAAAAAGAAAGAAAGAAAGAAAGAAAGAAAAAAAGAAAGAAAGAAACAAAGAAACAAAGAAACAAAGAAACAAAGAAACAAAGAAACAAAGAAACAAACAAACAAACAAACAAACAAACAAACAAAAAAAGAACAATAAGGAAAAGAACAGGAAAGTCACTCAGAGGAACTCGATCAACGCAAACCAGCGTGGTGCCCTGTAACGACGGACTGCTCTGACCCATCATCTGTCGACATTGGTTTGGGGAGCTAGTAAAATGTACAAGACGAATCACTTTCCTGATGCTTATATGAGCGATGATCAAAATTAAAATTAGTTGTTTGGCGCAAGCCAACTATCTGAGTCGTACGTTGCTGACTGTGTACATGCAATTTGCTTGCATTTTTTGTGTATACAGAATGTGTGGATATGTTCATGTCTTCTTCCTCGCATTAACTTGAACAAGCAAATAGGCAAACAGAGCCATAGCTAGCTGAAACCCTTCGACTCTACGACCCTTATGAACATGATAATGACAATTCTGGCTGCAGCTCACGTAGTGCTGACTCATAAGGAGTCACGAGGGCCCAAACGGGCCCATAAGAGTCCATAAGGGTCCACAGGCAAATATGTGCCTGCTGGCCTGTCTGAAAATCTGCAGCTTTGTTTCGGCTGTCTCCCCTGGCAATGGTGGCTCCCACAATTGGAACTGATTCTTTAGGGAAACAACTTTGAGTTACCTGTGTTGATCCAATGTAGTTAACCCTGGTACTGCTACCATCTACGACCTATAATTAGATCTTGGAAGGTAACTTGGATACCTGATACATCCTGATACCCTACTTCCTACCTGGCCCTCTCATTGCTGGTTGAACATGTGCATGCGTATGTGTGCATTTACGTATGTACATACGCATGTATGCATAAACCAATTTAATAAATATACAAACGTAAATGTACATTTGAACAAAGATCAATAATATCAATACAAATATGTAAAGATGCATGCGTGTGTGCATAATCATCCCGGCGGGCTGTTATTTGAACGTGGCGTGGTGTCGTTTCTACATCATGTGTTCTAGCTAGTTTCATGGTTTTTTCATGAATTTTCATGCGCTTTTGCATTGTTCTGGGGTTATTTACATTGGTTTTCGTGTTTCTGTGTGCAATGGCCAATCAAAAACAACATTTGGTCTCTGAAAAGTTGTCCTTTTGGGGGTACTGCATTTTACAATGTCCCACGCAGGCCATCATTTCTGGACCTCCATCCGAGCTGTTTTTCCCAACTCACATTCGTGCCAAAGTCTGTCCTGTCGTCTGAAGTGCCAGCGGACCTTAACATGCCCCCCCCACCCCACCCCACCCCACCCCCCCACGTAGCATCAACTTCATGACGCAAGTGCCAGCGGACGTTAACATGCCCCCCGCACCCCACCCCACCCCACCACGTAGCATCAACTTCATGACGCAAGTGCCAGCGGACGTTAACATGCCCCCTGCCACCCCGCCCCACCCCAACGTATACAAAAACCTCACAAACGCACGTTCGGATATCAACCCGTAGGCAAAATCATGTACAGTATATGCATTTGTGTGTTCAAGTGTGGAGTATGTACTGTACTGCACTACACTGTATCTGTACTGTACTGTACTGCACTACACTGTAAGTGTACTGTACTGTACTGCACTGTACCGTACTGTATGCATGGATGCATGGATGCATGGATGCATGGATGCATGGATGCATGGATTCATGGATGCATGGATGCATGGATGCATGCATGGATGCATCCATGAATGCATGCATGCATGGATGGATGGATGGATGGATCGATGGATCGATGGATGTGTGCATGCATGTATCTACGGACGTGCGCGCAACTGCCTACTTGATAGTTTGCATATGACAGGCCTTGTAACATTCTATCCATCCCAAATCCCAAAATCTCAGGTAGGGAAAGCCCATGAACTATATGAACTCCCGGACTCAGCGAAGCGAGTTCGGCCACTCCAATCCTCCACGGTTGACAGAGATATATGAGATATCTGGGATGGTCTGTCCACCGCAGATGAGTTCAGAGGCACTTCAAAGTCCATCGCCTCACAGGCACAACTCTGGTGCTGAATGGCTGAGGGACCTGCAAAATCTTCCCAAGATCAAGTGAGTGGATGAAACCTGATGAAAGCCGACACCTGGAAATTTATTCTGTCATCCACTGACTTTTGGACATCTAGAGTGGAATGGATAGCCACCAATCATCTGATATTGTCGTGTCCCAGCGTCAAACTTACAACTTAGCTTTGCGTTTTTTTTTCATCAAGAACGGACAAAATTAATTGTGGACCTGAAGTTCATCCCCAGGCCCCAGGTACACAACTTGGCCATGGCAAGCCGAAGGGACCAGCACAAGCATCCCTACCACATTGACATAAGTGACTCATACTGGCATAGAACCAGGATTTGCATGCTGCCACGAGTGATTTTGTTGGACATCATTGCTATTGATCAAATATCCTGGATAGGTGTGCATAGGTTTGATAGTCGGAACCATCAATCAGAAATTACCCCGCTGCTCTGGATATAAACATATATTTATATATATATATATGATTCATAAAATATATCTCTCTCTATATAAATAAATATATACACATTCTGGCGACTTTGTGGGTAACTGTAGGCAAATGTGTTATACATGGAGCATCCGGGTGCATCACCAACCACTCTAACCATCCAACGAAACGTTTACGCCTTTGGCGCGCGGGGCCTGCGGCTGGCCACCGGTATCTGGCTGCAGCTCTCGCAACTCGCTCCCGCTGTTGTCCATGCCTGACACTGCAACTCGATTCACAGGCAATGCTGCGTTCGGAGAACGATCAACCACCGCAACGATCAGCCACTCATTGTAGCGATAGATGACCACGGATGACATGGATGACCACCTATTGTAGGTGACGATAAATTACCATGTGAGTTGAGTACCCATCAAGCGCTGATCAAGCAGCATAGTCCATGCATGACAAACGCCCCAGGTTTTCCATATGTTTGCCGTGGTAGGTGGCGCTTGAGCGTCATGCCATGCCTGAGCATCGCGGTTTCAGACACATTGCTTCGCACAAGAGGTCCAATCGCTGCAGTAGCTGCGAGTTCTGATACTGCGATACGCGCATGATCTCCTGTGGGGCTTCAACGTCCCTGGACAGACGTGGACCCACCCGGATCAGCCTGATGCCCACCGTTGTGAATCAGTTGTAGATTCTCACAAACAAAATTAAAACAAAGTAGTGATGGGCCCAAATCGATTTCTTCTAAGCGGGGCACCACGCACCAATTCCATGCAACCAGGGCATCACAACGGCTGGTTGCCAAACGCTGCTCTTTGCGGCATCGATTTGCCATGTGACATCAGAAAGCAAATGGGTGAAATGGTTGATGGATGTTGGTTGTTAGATGTTGGTCGCCAGTGAATCACCGGGGGCGCCATGCTGATTAACCAACATGGAGAAACCAACATTGATGGTGAAATCTGGCGAAGCATAGCGAAATCACCATAACCAGCCCTCAGATCAGCTGCTAACTGTAGTGATGGCCACTGACTGATCACCTGAAATCGCCCTGGCGCAACTCCTCTTGGTTGTGCAGTGCCTGCATCATGTTGTACTTGATGAAACCTTGGGGCCCGTTGCGAACAACGCAATAGAATGAAGGATCTAAAGCCCGCTGTTAGTGCCATTATAGTGGAAGGGTATGGAAGGGTTCCCATGGCTGGTTGCCAATGGTGGCTATGGACTTGCCAATGATAGCCAAGGACTATAATTAGAGTCGATCACTAATCTTGGCATTTGAGGTCCAAAAAGGCATTGACAAAAAAGCACACTGCCGCACACAATAGCTGATTACCAATGATGCTTCTCAATGGACTTCCCATGACTTGGCAGTGGGTCAGTTCACCCTTAGTCCCCCTGCTTCCCCTACCATGAGCCAGATTGTTTTCCCTAGAAAATTTTTGGTGAACTTATCCCCCATGAAATCGGCTGGTTAATATTGACCCATACCCACCTATAGTTGGTATATCCCCTATTCTTGTTCGTCATCATCCCCCCATAATTGTTAGTTATCATCCCCTCTAAACCATCAACCAGCCAGGTGGATATTCATCATCCTATTAAACCTAATTGTTTGTTAACCATAAATCATTAACCATTAACCAGCCATTGATCAACAACTGGGTTTAACCAGCCATTATCTAGTATTACCCAACCATTAACCAGCTAGGCTTCACCATTCGTTGGTGAACTGCGGCTGACCCACCGAGCAACGTGGAGCCGTTTTGGAGTCACGGACCCATCCTGGCGCGGTGAACGGGGGTGATCCGCAGCACCGGTGCACCGGAGGTCGTCCCCATAGGAAAAGCATGGGAAAACCATAGAAAACCATGGAAAACCACAGGAAATTCTACGATTTTGTTGGGAAAACCCTGGGAAATCATCCGGGATTCGTGGTGGATGATCCAGCCAGCCATGTTGGTTTACCAGAGGGTAGTGATTGATGGTTTATGGTTGATGCGGGAGCGAAACGACGTTGATTGAAACGGCAGGACTATATATAGTGCTAAAGTTCAATCACTTTTGCACACAGCTGCGCTAGAGGAATTGGTTCAAAGAGACATACACGAGTATGTACACAAGGACACCAGGTTACCATGCAACCCACAGGTAAGAGGGTGACTGCACCAGCCACCGTCACCCCTCACACAGCGAGAAGACGCGGGAACCCAAGAAATAATCCAGACATGGAGATCCATTAAACAATTGCCCAAGACACATCCGGGGGGACAAGTTAGGAGAAATAGGCTCAAAAGCCGAGAAATAAAATGGAAAAACAAGTCCCCAGATACCGGTATCCACCCTCCCCTGCTCTGTGACGTTGCGGCACGAATAGGCCAGGGGAAGGTGCCGAGTGCAGGAAAAACACAGAAAGACCCATGGGTGCTCATGGGAAAGGTGAAAGTGAACCCTAAGTTCACACAGCCCCCAGGGCCGTTACCAGAAAGAAGGAGAAGAAGGGAAAGGGAGTGCCCATGCACTCGAGTGCCCATGCACCCGGTTTTGTCAGACTGCTTCAAAGTCTGGACGTGCTCGGAGAGCAAGCCGCTGCAAGCGCCGCTCTCTTGACAGCGGAAGTGAAAAATCAGTGAGACAGGCCAAGCCATCCGTTATATATATACGAGCTGTTCTTTGACAGTTCCACCGGCCAATGTGGCACACTAACGACATGGTATTAGAACGTCGAAAGTGATGGGTGGCTCCACCTCTGCGACAGCTGTACCAACGGAAATTGCCAGTGATCTGCAGTTCCTGCAGCAAGGTCTTGAGTCTAAAACGTTGAGTGGCAGGAGACACACGGCTCAAAGTGTCACCCGCTTGCAGTGGAGCCATATAGGCACGCAAGAGGCCACCAATCCAGGAATCATCCAGGACCAGTGATTCTCGTGCACCTATACGCTGACCACTCTTTCTCAAAGGCAAAGACCAGACCCCATGCCCACGATGGTCAAAAATAAAATCCGCTTTGCGGGCCTGGAAAAGTTCCCCTGATCTTGGGTATCTATAAAACCCCAGGACCAGCAGAACCCCTGTGTCGCGCCAACTGTGTTCGAAAGCTGACTGCGCTAATGCATACACTAATTTAGGGGTGAAAGGTAAAGCACGGAGCGGTAGTTCAGCACGCCCCCATGCTGCATGCAATCTCCACCCACCGGCCAAATGGCCTTTTACCGAAGGGATTAAGTGACCAAGGCCAGAGAGTAGATCTCCAGCCCAGCCACGTGGGTCGCCATTGCCCCATAGTTCTTCTATAAAGGTGCAAACCGCAGCATCCAAGGCTGGATTGCTGGTGGGATATGACATCCCATTAGAAATCAAAAAGTCAATGAAATTGTGAACGGCTTTTTCGTAACGCTTCAACGTAGCAGGCTGTACGATTTGTGATTGCAGTGAACCAATTTGATGTCTTGCACGTGCCCGGCTTAGGCGGTGCTGCTCTTGACGAATGACTAAACGGGGCATCCGCTCCACCTTGGCGGTTTGTCCGCTCGACTCAACGAGCGATGTACCCAGCTCACGTGAACCTCAGTTCTGCCCGCCAACGCCAAGGCTGCAAGACGTTCAAAGGCAAAGGAGGGCCAACCGACCGAAGTGGCCAACTCCCGGGCCTCATCCAAGTACTTCACTGCAATCAAAGCCGCTTGTTGATGCCGTTCTTCGTCACGAAGAAGTCGCCGAAGTAAAGCTTCAGCGGCATTGCCAATCTGATTCCATGATGTTCCTTGTGGAACCTTGTATTGCACACAGTGCTTCCAGTGCAAACTTGAAGCATCAAAAGATGCCGTCAGGGAGCAAAGTCCGGAATTGCCTCCGATAAGGTTCGCATTGCGCGACGCTTCCCACAAACAAAGCTTCGAGACCAAAGCTGGAGTCCCAGCCTCCAGCATCCAAGACTGAACCTGGCCACCACCTGCAATAGCTGACGCGGACAGCTGACTTCGCAGCGAACACGCCAGCAACTGAGGCGGCATCCAAGGCAATCCCGAACAGCTGGCCTCACCAGGCCTCTCTGCATTGTTCTTTAGCAAATCCTCTCGTCGCTTCCATGTTGCCCAGAGAGAGGCAGTGATATCCAGAGGGCCGCCCTGAACACCAGGCACCAGACCTGCCAGCAACCGAGCAGCCACGATCACGGAGAACATGTTGCCAACTGCTTGCCCCCGCTCATCTTCAGAGAATCGAATCTTCCCCTGATCGAAGTGGTTTGTTGGCAAACCCATCATCCTGGCACATTCGACTGCTTTGAGTCGTCGAGGACCATTGTTGTCACGTACTTGCCATTCTTCTTCATAATGGTAAACTTGAAGTCGATATGCATCTCCCTGCCATCGCTTCTTGGCTCCAGCTGAAGCAGTGCGGATCCCTGCCGGTGCAGGAGGTGGTGATGACCGTTTCATGGGTCGAGTGAAGGTGGGCCAAGGTCCGGCATCTGGCTTCACTCGAGTTGCATTTGGTTCCAAAAACAGTGAAAGGTCTGGCTTCTCAGTCGAGCAGACCACCTCGACGTGATGAGCAGCTTCCGCTCCATCCTCATGGGGGATCAGCTTCAGGTCTGTCCCCAAAGGAACTTCAATCCCACGGAGCCAGAACTGGCGAGGGCGACGGCAATGCATGAATTGCTCTCCTTTAATGCGCAATGGGGACCATGGCAGTTTGGTCCTGACCATCTCTGAATCCTGCACATCAAACATCACATTCTCGTAGAACTCCACCACACGCCAAGGTCGACAACCTGGAAGGTCTGATACCTCCTTCAGCCACGAGGTAATCTCAAGCATCGGATCCAGGAGAAGTCCCCGGCTTGATCCCAAACCTTGTCGTCCAGCATTGAGTCGACTTTGCTCTTGACAGGGCCAGCCTCCTCCATGGATCACCGTCGACACCTTAGGGAAACATTGCCTCCAAAGTTTGACATCCTCCTTGGTGACCTTCTCAACGGCCGGGAAGCAGATTGCCTCGGGGTGTCGTGATTTGAAGTGCTTCCTGAGCTTTTCATCCAACTCAACAAATACGATGGCCATTGGTGAGATCCCCAACAATGTCAAGGCCTCTGTCAAGCTCCCTACACCACCGAATTGCTCAACTACCAGGACTGCATCTGTGTCCTGCTCAACTCCATCGAAGTCCCGGAGAGTTCTCTTCAGGCAGGCTCCGTAGGCTGGGGAAGTTTGGACACTCAAGCAGCCTCCACCGGACAACTCTTGGACATCCACTGCCATCGGCTCAGAAACTGTCATCTGCAAAGGTACACCATGCAGTAGTGCTGAGAAGAGTCCAACCCACAGCCAATCACCAAACTCCAGCGACATGTGGGCACCTTCCATTGAGTAGGCCCTCCTGATGATTGGTTCAACCAAGGTGGCCCCTGCCGTCGAAAGCCTTGTCAGATGAGTCATCACTGTCACTACACCAAGGACATCATCTCTGGTGACAGCGTCCGTGCCTTCATTCATCAAAAGGAAAACGCTCCCGCCCACCAAGTCACGCAGCAGGCGGTTTTCGAATCTCAGCTCATCCTCAAACACCTTCATCATCCATGGCTTCAAGAGGTGCTTCTGTTCTGTGTCAGCTGTGGTTCCTGAGAACTCAATCACCTGATTGGTGATTCCATTGTCGACCCAAAGCTTGAGTGAGCCATTCTGAGTTCGACCATGGTAGAACCACCCAGTGCCTGCATCGAGGGCAGGTATCGCCAAGGGCCATCCTTCCGTGATCTTCCACACTGGGCTGTCATCAGGCCGACCATGAACCACCATCATGCCATTGTGAAACCCTCTGGGCATTAGGCGAAGTCTTGGTCGCCTGGGCTCACCATCCAGCCCAAAGGCAGGTGCGGCGACCTTCTTGTTCAGCACAAAGTCCTTTCGCCATGCCTCATCCAGCAGGTAGACCACATAGCCTTCACCATGGTGCTCTGGGAACGCAATTCTCAATCCATCAGGATGAGCCACCAATCGACCTGCTCGGGAATAGCACCTTGAGATCATCTCCGGGTTCCCTTCGTGCTCCTTGTACAGCAAGTTCACCAGGTCCACATCGAACACCAAGCTCAGCAGTCTCTTGGGTGCACTGGGGTCCTGGCAGTTCCAACCCCGATGGATTCCATAGGCACCCAGGCTCCACCAGACCTAGCTTGTAGAGCCCCTTCACAACCTTTTCCCATTCTTCAATGCTGTCAATCAGGACCTGAGGGTGGAGTTCATCTCTTTCCATGATTGACCCCGTCCTGTGGACCATCTTCACATCCGTTCGTGTCCACGCCACCGGGGCCTGAAAACAGTCGGCCATGCTTCTGGCACGGTTGCGCCCCCAGGTCAGAGGATGACTCTCAAATGAGTCAGAGATCGCTTCCCAACTTAGCTCATAGCAGTCTTGCAGAGGAAGACCGCAGTGACCTGGTCCTCGACGTAGAGCTCTGTCTTTCCATGGCTGGACCTCCACAGTCCGGTTTCCCTCACAGAAGTGTGCCACACAGTGCTCGATGCGCCGTGCAACGGCCTTCTGCGCGGGAGACCACTGAGAAGGGTAGCCAGGAATCCAAAGTTCCTCCATCCTTTGTCCACGGGCACTCCAATTGAGCATCATCACCAACAGCCATTCCCAACATAGCTGTCCCACCATAGGAATCTTCTCTCTGAGCTCTGTAGCCACTTGAGGATCTATGTCCACCCCCTCTTTCAAGCTCAAGAGCTGCGCCATGACTTCCTTCTCCGCCTGCGTCACCACCGGCAGGGCCATAGGGAGAATCGGTGACTTTTCGGCCTGTAAAGTCTCTAGCGCAGCAACGGGCAGCCCCCTTGCAAAACCTCCAAGAGACGATGGCCTGTGCAGGACCACGTACTTGAGGACTAGACCCAAGGAACAGGCACTCAGTCCACCTTGAGCCAATTGGCGCAGCTCCCGGAGTCCTTCACTTTGGGTGCGGGGTGCTTCAACTCCCTGAAGATCATCCAAATTCCACATCTCAATCAACTCCTCTGCATTCCAGAGCTCATCTGTGGTGCCAATGTACAGCACTCTGCCGCATAGAACTTTTCGCCCCTTTTCTCTTGGAATTTTCATCTTCCAATCCGCTCAGAAATTCGACCTGGGCCATCCCGGCTGTCCATTGCCAACGTAGACTCCACCATCTGAGGGATTCTTTCTCCAGGCTTCCGTAGCAAGTCGAATCTTCACTCCCCTCTTGATGGCAAAGTCCTCCACTCGGCCAGGTGGATCTGAAGGTTCACTGATCCGATCCCGGGGGTTACTTTGTCCAGGGGCTTGCGACTCCAGACCGAGCCCAGGTTGGGTTCTCATCAACCGTGAGAGCAAGAGGTTCATCTCCCCCTCCTTGTCAAACTCTTCCATCATGTCAGCCCATTGGCGACTGACTCCTTGCCGATGCCCTTCAGGAAGGCACCACATCATGTTGGCCAGCAGCTGGCATACCAGTGGCTCATTTGACCACTTGTCAAAACCGCCAACCACGGAGGAGCCTACCATCGGCCGCCTCGACCGCGACCTTTCTTCCCCTTGCGGCCTCCTTTCTTCCCCTCGTCGTTCATCGGGGCTGAATCCCCGTCCTTTGGATCCTTTGCCGCTGTGTTCGCCTCGGGGGCTTGGTAGGGTCGCCAACCGGGGTTGTGGCGATAGCTGCCGCCTCCCTTGCCCAATCGCTGCTCTGCTCGCAGCTGGCTCTGGGCGGCCTTCAGCTCCTGAGTGAAGTAGGACCTTGCCTCCTCGATGTCCAGGAGCTCCAGCAGGTTCGCTTGCAACCAGCTGCCCTGGTCTACGCTCAGTTCTAGAGCTTTCTGCCTTTGCACCAGCACGTCCATCGCTGATGGTATCATGTTGTTGGCCAGGTAGTCCAGGATCAGCATGATGGTCTTCATTTCTCTCACGGTCCTCTGGCCTACCGTCGCGGCCGGGTGTTTCACGAAGTACACCTGCTGCAGGTACGCCCGGCCCACCGCCGGCATCACCTCGGTGTCGTGACCTTCGGCCCCCCTCCCCGTGCCCCCCTGCAGGAGCTCTTGGTACCTCTGTAGTGTGAGGTCTGCTAGTCGTCCCGGTTTCTTCAGGTGGGTTCTTTTCAACCGGTCGATCCCTTCGGGGAGGGGGGCCACGCGAAAAACTGACTCATCACTGCTTGAATCAGTTGTGTCCTCATCGCTGGACTCCCTGTCATCATCCTTGCCATCCTTCTTGGATGTCCTCTCCTTCTTCCTCTTCTTCTTCTTGCTCTTTTTCTTCTTCTTTGTTCGCCTCAGTCTCAGTGCTGACTCGGCCTGCTTTGGTGGCTTTCGCTTTCGAATTGCCTCCGCATAGTCCTGGCTTCCTTCATCTTCTGAATCAGCATCATCGATTCCCTTGCGTTTGTCATGGCCAGGGCTTTTCTCACGCTTTCTCTTCTTCTTTGCTTCCTCGGCTGCCTCTTCGTCCTCCTTTCCTGCTGGCACCACAGTTCCCTCCAGAGCAGCGCGAAGTCCAGTGACCCCTTCTGCCCCAGGCCGACCCGCCGCACCAGGAGGAGCTGAGGGATCGGCTCCTGAGGCTTCGGGCACCACCCATGTCATCAAGGCAGCTGCTTCGGTCTTCTGGGCTGCTGTCACCCATCTCAGCTTGCCTATCTCATCTGGCTGAAGGATCCGGAACACATCCACGTGCACCATGTTCAGGTAGCCACCTCGGAATCCGCAACTTCCCACAGGAACTTCGCAGAAGTGGAAAAATGCCTCAGGTTTATCGGCTACCTACCCAATGGTGGACTCGAACCACCACTTGTAGTAGTCATCCTGGATCGCCAGCATGATTCCCGTCCAGGTCATCGCTGGTTCTTTGTCAGACCCCAATGGGTCCCGTCGGGCCAGCTGGCACAAGTAGTGCCCCATTCGGCCCCCATCGTCATGGTAGGCAGCAGCTTCCACTATCGACCCATTGCTCAGGCCAACGAAGTGGTCCGCCCCTGCTACTCTACCTGTCTTTCTCCAAGGTTCAGGCATACGTACCCTGCCTTTCCCTCCAGAAGCAGCTTCCCCTCCGGTGGCACCAATGCCACCTTCAGGTACACTGCCCCCGAAGGTTCCAGCAAGGCACTCGGCACCTGACCTTGATCCAGAAAAACTGGGTGTGCAGTTCTATGAACAACGCACTATCTTCCGAAACATGTCGGCTAACTATTCCCTTCGGCATTCTTCCATGGAAAATGGTGGTTCATGACTGATGCTTAATGATGGTGAACGAAGGTGAGCCTGAATGGCTGATATGCTGAAGAATTCAAAATATACCACAGGCTACTTCACACAAGGTAGCGATGGCTAATTGTGACTATATGACTATATGTATCAATAATGTTTAACCGGCAATGGTCAACACTTCATGGTGAATAATTGCTGGTGAATGTTCGAAACATCTTTTTAACGGTTCAGAATGGATGGTAGTTCATGAATGGCCGATCAGTGACCAGGCTAAGATGCATTGCCGACCAAGGGATGGCTGCACTTCAACAACTTCAAGCAATTGGCTATGGGTCAATATTAGCCAACCAACTAATAGGGGATTTCCACCAACAATAATAGGGAAAACAATGGTCAATGATGGGGAACCAGGGGTACAGGGTTTTGACCCACTGCCAATTTTCAAACTTGTTCATCTTACAGAAATGTGAGCCCGTACTTGCGTGAATACTGCCCCGCGCTGGAAACTTACCTCAACAAGATTCATACCTCCTGATTCACACCAGGTTGGCAGTGGGTCAAAATCCCGTACCGCTGGTTCCCCTATCATAACCATTGTTTGCCTTATCATTGTTGGTCATTATCCCCCCTTAGTGGTTGGTGAATATTGACCCCGAGCCAGTTGGATTTCCCGCACAAAACGCATAGTCTCCAAGTTGTAGAGTTTCAATTTGCCGCAAACTGCTTGACTTGCAACAAAAGCATCAGGCTTGGTGATCACTGACGTGCGTACAGTCTGGTTCGACGGCTTTCGGTGGGCACAAGCCATGCAGCTACCATCAACTGGCTCGGTAAACATGCCATGCATGAAATGCATGGATGACCTCGGACATCAGTTACGCTTGCTTGCAGGAAGGTGAAAGAATGCCACACCACTCTACGCCAGAGTTGGCGCTACTTGCTGAGAATAGTCAAATGTTTGCTGATCATGGCTGATCATGGCTGATCGTGCTTGACAATGGTGTTATCATCAATACGGGCTAAACGTAGCTAATACAGGATCTCTCCGGCTGTCTGTAGTATTGGATGTTGCCTTTCATATTCTTCATCATGTTCCGCGTGCCCCAAACACTAATAACTTCCGAAGTACTCCCGTACGCGCATGAACAATGTGTCATGTCAAAAACGGCCACATGATTATAACAAGTATGCTGTCAGTAAACATCAGTAAGCTATGCATGTAGTCAAGCTTGCGTAAACACAACCTCAACCACACATCTATGCGCAAATTACAACTCTAAAATGGAATCATGGGGACAATGTCACCAACGCAATGGCAAACAAGACCAGCAGCAACCATCACCCCACCAGAATTACCACATATCACCACCATCACCGTCACCATCACCAGCATCACCATCAACAACAAGAAGACCTCACCAAGCACCATGCGTATCCATGCGTATCCATGCGTACCATGCGTATCCATGCGTACCATGCATAGCACCAAACCCAACAGGTCACCATTCCACGTCAAGCTTCGGCTCAATGGCGCAATAAACTCTTGGGCCTCAATGGCTCCTGCTGTCGCTGGCATGGTGGATGTCTGGTTGACGTAGCTTTGCACTACAGGGAGTGGTACCCACAAGGGCCTCTTAACTTAGACTGCAACTAGGGGTACCAAATAATACCAGTTAGGGAAGATATAACTTAGGTGGGTTATAAGCCAACTCATAACCAGGGGGTACCGATCTGTAGTAACCATTGACTAACCGTCAACCATGAAGAGCACATAAAAACATTGATTGATCATCTGACCATCTGATACCAACTATCCATCCGATACAGTGCTGCACAGAACACGGTTACCCAACCACAGTTGAACAGTGCCAGTAACATGCCTTGTCAGCCCCAAAACGCGGCCGACCCTGCGCCTGATCCGTCTGTATCAATCATATCGAAGAGCTGTCGGAGATCCACCTGGCTGGAATTCCGCGGAAAGTTTTGGAATGTTAACTAGAGCCTGGGTTTATTTGGGGGGGATTCAATCGGAAACCAGTCGGCGAACTTGGGGAATAACCCGTATCAACCAGGGGTTTGTTAGTCCAGGGTTGGCAGTACAAGCATTGTGCACCAGCGACCATTCTCACCGATGGCCACCACGGGGCCACGATTTGTTTCACAGCCATGGGGTGTACCGCCATTGAGCTGCTGACTGCCCCAAGGTCAAGGGGTTGACCCCAAGGATTGGAATGTCCTTTCCGCACATGGTATACTTCGACCCCACACGTCGGGCTTAGGACAATCAAAGGTTGGCCAAGTGAAGCTGAATTGCAGCGAACATGCGATACAAGTCGTGATATCACCCCTGCTCAAACAGAATTGCGTCAAGATACAACTTGACATGTCTTCAAATGATGCGACCGATTGCTGCAGGTGCTAAATCAGGCCACTTGCGAATGAATGGCCGGAAAAATGGCCAAGCATCAAACACCACGAGGACGCATCAGAAACCATAATCTTGAGCAATTCAATCATCAACCCACCACCGGCTATTGATGGTCAATATTGCTAGGCATCGCCCTTTAGCACTTTTTTTGCTATCAACTATGATCAGAGTCATCCTTGTATAATCATGATCCACCTTTCTTGAAAAAATGGCATGAGCCATTGTGCACGATCAACAACCGTTGTTCTCCCACGTTCACCATTCTTCACCATGATTTCACCTTCTCAAACCTCATTGGTTGGCCATGAACGGTTATCCTTCGGTGATTCACCACTACTGGAGCCTGAACCCTTCATTCCCCACCTGTCAGGTGAGGGCTGTTAGATTTTATCAGAGCTGACTGCTCCTCCTCCTCGTCCTCCTCCTTCTCCTTTTCCTCGCCGGACCTCAACCACGACCATGCACGACTAGTGGTCGCTGCCGGACCTCAACCACGACCATCCGCGCCCAGTGGTCGCTGCCGGACCTCAACCAC
>VSDK01024603.1:11789-49289 GCA_009767595.1 Symbiodinium kawagutii
CGGCGGCTGCTGCTGCTGCTGCTTTTGCTACGTTTGTGCCCATGTGCCGCGGGTAGAGTTGTGATGTGATTCTGGGTTCTGGCTGCAGGTCTGATTTGATAACAAGTCGGCGCAATCAACCACATCCTAATTGCAAACTTTGAGCAGAAAAGCCCTGATGGGCATTGATTAGCAGTAAGCCTAGGAAACTTTTGACTGGAGTATCGTAGAGGTGGTGGCCAAATTATGATGGCGGAACTCAGCCCAACAGTGTATCCACATCGGATCCCAATCTCGCACCACTTTGGTCCCGCAAATAGACAGGCATGTCCACATGAAATTGCTGAATTCACCATGCTTAATCCATCCAACCCCCTACAGAATCCATCATCTTTTGTAGGTTACAACTCCCATATTTCGGAACTTCCCCCACTGACCGTTTCCCTGATGGCAGGCTGACAATCCCCCAATACGATCACCCCAAAATCACCAATGATATTTCTCCCAGCCCGACATCAAAATGATAAATACAGGTATATAAATTCATATACATATATCTGCAGATGTAAAGGCTTAATCAGGCATAAGCCAAAATACACCGCACAAATCATCTTTATATACATATGGCCCCAAATGTTTTTGTAAATTTGACGTTGCAATACATCTATGATATAGATATGCAATTTTTCAGTACATTCAAATATGGCGGTTTTCTAAGCTGGGGCCTCAAATCATCCCGATCTATAGTGATGACCAACCATCTATAGTGATTACCAAACTATAGCGATAAGCAAATCAATGTGAACCATCTATAGTGATAACCAATCTATAGTGATAACCAATCTATAGTGATAACCAAATCAACATGAACGATCTATAGTGATAACCAACCATCACATTTGGGCTTCCCGATGGCATGAGAAAGTGAGAAGCGAAGTTTGCGCACCCATCGGATCGCAGCTGAGGGCACGCGGCTCAAAACCTTGCGGCACATGGATGATCTTGGCAGGGACCCATGGGTCACCGGTCAAAATGGTTGGTGAATGGCTGGGGAATGGTGGTTGTTGGATGGATGTAAATGGTTGGTTGGTGAATGGCTGGTGAATGATTATATAAAGGACTAACTGATGGATGTTGATGGATGTTAATGGTTGTTGATGAAGGTTGATGGTTTCTGATCGTTTAACCATGGTTATTGATGTTGAATGATGGAGTGAACAACCACTGGCGATAAGCGATCATAGCTGGATTTGGCCAATCTGGATACTTGTGCATATCACTCAGCGCTGGATCCGCAGAAAGGAACTGAGATGCATATTGCATGAGATGAGGCAACGATACCTCCTTCTCATTTTAGAAAAATAAGCCGGCAAGCCCGACAACTTATCACAATCCACAAATAGATAGCCCATGCTGCTAGCGCAAAATTGCACAACTGAAAATGCAAGACTTGAAAGTGACTCATACGACCTATCTAACCCAACCTGTGGGGAAAACAGCTTCTGAGCTACCACACGATCACAACACGAACCAATACATACCCTTGCCACATTCTTAAACCCCCAACAGCTTGACCAGAAAATACCCAAAATGGGCGTTTCCCAAAAATAGAGGTGCCCCTAAATCATCCAATTTTAATCATTAATAGATATACTCACAATAATAAGCCAACCATTTCTTGGGGAAACCCCTATGGCTTGAGAACCCCCCAAGTAGCACCCGAAATTTCCCATCAAACTACCAGGGGAATTTGCTGCTTGTGCAGCTTGCCCTGGCGATGCCTGAGTGGCTTGGCCACGAGGTCTCAATGAGCTGCCCTGGCGGCCACGCCATTTCGCTGCGGCGAAAGTGTGTCGGAGTATCAGGCGATGCGTGTGTTTTATGGTGTGTGGAGTATAGTGTCTCTAGAATTCATTAGTTTGATAGGTATTTAGTATAGTGGGTACGGTTAAGTTGTAGATGATTTTTGTTTTTGGGCTGTGGGCAATGGTGAAGTTCGGCGATGAAAAAATTACAGGGTACCCTACGTGCATCTGCCAGGGGGGTGTCCATTGGCTGCTGGTATCTTGTTATGGCCGTCTCCCCCAGTCTTGGTTGCGCTTGGTGATGCTAAGCCAGTACCAGTGGTTGGTGTTACCACTAACCAGCTAGTAATACCACACAGGTTTCTAACTACCAGCTACCACCATTCATGAGGGTCTATAAAGTATGGACGGCCGATATGAATCAGGATTTGCCCGCATTACAGTGACCACCATCACTAATTCCAATAGCATTAGCCATCATTCTCAACTACTCATTTCTTTCTTCTAAAATGAATTCACCATCATTTCCACTACTGACATGTCTTAACCATCATCTCGCTGTATCATTTGTTAACCCCGACCATTAAATATCATCAATTCTGATCGAAAAAAATGGCTACTCACTACAACCTACCACTTAATGCCAGCATAATGACTGTAGTTTGACTGATTCTCCTCTTATTAACAGCTACTGCTACTGAATCAACAGCTACTACTAGTTGTAGGAATACCAAGCGCTACGATACTATCTACTAGTAGCTGTTGATATGAACTAGTAGGAGAAAAGCTGCTACAAACCAGCTTTATCCTCCTCTTTTAGTTCATATCCACAGCTACTCCCAAGGCAAAGCTACCGACTCAACGACCGTTACCGTTCGCGCCATGGCGCCATGGCTGCTGGGCATCGCCCGCCTCCGGGAAGTGGCTCCAAGCTTCGGAGATGCTCCCGCTGCCGCTTCCGATCCGCCTTTTCGCTCGGTCGGCGAGGAGTGCCCATGTGCAGCTGCCATCCCTTGAGCTATCTATCTATCTATGATCTATCTATAGTTATCACCTATGGCAGATAGCTTTTCTATCTAGTTTATTTATCTAGCTTATCTATCTATCTATCTATAAGCTGGTAAATTGATATAGCTATAGCTACTATCTATAGATATCTATCTATATAGCTATAACCTATACAAAACCAATTTTTTGTGTATCTATCCATAGCTAACTATCTATCTATAACTGGTGATATAACTATATATTCAGTTAAGCTGGTTAAATTTTATAATAGACCAGTCATATAACCAGCTATCTACAACCAGCTTATCTATCTATTTATAATATTTAAAGGCTGGTTATAACCTATACTGGTGATTGTTGGTGAAGCCAAGGTGACTTTAAGCAATACCCTCTGGTAAACGAACTTGGAAGATGAAAACCACCATTGTTCAAGCGAAAGCCAGCTATAAATGGTAGGTTTTCCAGTTCCAGGTTAGTTTGCCAGAGTGCTTCGGCAAACTCACCTAGTTGCGTGGAAAATCCACCGTTTATAGTGGCTTGAACTTTAAGAAATTTGGATTTTTAGCTTCCAGGTTGGTTTACCAGAGGTAGCTACCTAGCCAGCCAATGCCAACCAGCTAGCTGCCGTGTCTACCCTTCAGTATCTAAATCTATGTGCCTATCTATCCGTTTACCGATCTATCTAATTATCTGGGGGATTGCTGAACTTACCATCTACCTAGGCACCTATCTATCTGCCTGGCTATCAATGAATTTATCTCCCTACCTCTATCTATCTAAGTGCCTCCTTCTCTTTCTGAAAAACAAACATATACATTCACCTATCCTAATCGATCTATCCATCTCTCTATTAGCATTTGTCTCTATCCATCTCTAACTCTGTCCATGTATCTATCTCTATTTGCACTTCAAAGGGAAAAACTTCCAAACTCCATCCATCTGCCCCAAGTTTTTTACCAATTTGGTTTGACTTCCACATGTGCCTCTCGCCATAGCCGCGCGCACACTCTAAATTCCTACAATATGGCAGGAGTCCATTTGTTCCTGATTCGCACCACAGCAGGGCGTGCTTTTTGGACATCAGGACTTTCAAAGTTGCTCTGAGCATGCCAGGCTTTTTGATTTTTTTTGATTTTGACTTGCAAATGCGTGCTTCACGCCACGGTGGCTCGCAAGTTTTGCGCCCACGATTGAAATGCACAGCATTTCAGGTGATTTCTAGTCATGCACTCGAGCATTTCTCCCTTGACATCTTTCTTCAAGGAGCTCTTCTGAGGGACCTGCAGAAACTTTCCAAGTCAGGCCTTCGACTTCCAAAATTTCCTTTGATCGCGATCGGTCATGTACCAATTGAATCTCCAAGTCAGTACTCATGCTACCAAGGAACTACCATCTGTCAATATCTGCCATAAAAAATCATCCTATTTCTGGACATAACCATTTAATTAATCCAGAGTAGATTGCTCAGAAACACATTGCTTTACACTCACTGACGCGGCATAACACAGCTCGACTGTATTGCAGCGGAGTAAATTGCATCATGTTGCATTACATTCTGCACCTATCAAGCCCTAGGCCCGAACCCTATCAAGAACCTTCGCAACCACCATGGACCATCAATGTTAAGCATCAACATCAGCCATGAACATTTAGAAAACATCAATTTGATATAAACAATTATGAACATTGCTTCAACAAAATGGTTCATAAAACGAATTTGAGTGAAACACATCATAATGATGAGCCAAACTTAATTGCCTGTTTGATCTGCTGCGTGTCAACCAGTGGCAATCGTTTCTATTCAATGGGATGCACTCAGTAGTCCTTTTAATCATCATTAGCCATCACCATTAGCAGGGACCATGCGCAATATCACCAATGGTGTATTGATGGTTGCTGTGACTGATTATGACTAATGGTTGCTACTGCTGAAAGCTAATATCTAATGGTTAGCCAATCTAATTTGATACTGATGGCCAACCAAAATAAAAAGCGATCACAATTAGAAGTCATGGTTAGTTGAAAGCCCCATCCGTACATAATTGCTAATAAACCCCATTGCTTGGCAGTGAGCATCCGCAAACATTACCAACAAACTGCTGGGGTGCTCAATCTTAATCACCATTCATGACGACCCAAGGTGGTTACTGCTTTCCACTAGTAAGGAGCTTTAGTCATTGCTCAGTAGTCACCATTAGCAATCACCGTTGGCAATCAGTACTGCAGCAATTATCGTGATCACCATGAGCAACCCATCATGATCGCTAGTAATCACATTTAGTCACAATTTAAATTCCAATCATCATTGATCACCACGAAAGACATCTCTCGTAGTCACATTGGCAACCGTTCGGGATTAAGGGGAAACTAACCCACCAACTAGCCGACCGACTACTTAGCAAGGGTCATTCCTTGATAATTATTAAGTAGTTGGTGAATTTCACTAACCAACCAACCAACGAACTCCAAGCGAACTAACCAGCGAACCCACCAAGCAACCAACCAACCAACCAACCATCCATCCAACCAACCAACCAACCAACCAGTGAACTAATGCCCAACTAACCGAGCATTTGCTTAGAAATGTCCTGGAGGCTTCAGGCCTCGCTCCCAACCACCGATGGCGCCTCATGGGTGACCTCTTGATCCAAGGGGTCGGATCTGTCTGAGACGCCCATCTCACCTTCGAAGAAGTGATGATTCGTTGGGATCTCATGGGTTCATGATGGTTGGTGAATGGTTGAGAATGGTGGATTAATGATGGTTGGTGAATCGTTGGGAATGGTGGATTAATCATGGCTAGCATTTTTTTAATGATGATTGATCAATTCAGAATAATGAAGGGCCAAGGGTTACTGAGTGGTGGATCTATGTTAGCGAATGGTGCAGATTGGTGAAGATTGGTGACATATATTTTATGGATATACATGGTCACCATAGGCCAGTTAAATGGATTTAATGGCTCATTTTCCAATGAAAATCCCAAGGCCTCCGAAGCATCACCACGGGTCACCATGATGGGTCACCCATCTGCCCCATGGCTCCCCAAGGCCGAAACGTGCAAAACGCGAAACGTGAACCCGACCGCTCCTCCAATGAGCTTCATGCTCTTCACGATCATGTCGCGGCGCACGGCCAACGGAGCGCCTGGGGGACCATGTCTGGACCATGAAAATCGATGCCACCAGAGCTACCGTGGACAAACGGGAACCCATGCCGTCAGCCGGCTGAGAGCTTCGTAGTTCCCCATGACTACACTGGATAGTGGCAAAATTTACAGGGACTTCAGATTCCAGCCACCAATCTGCTGACCTTTGTAAGGATGATCCACAAAATACCTCTGGCTACTTGAAAGCCTTGCTACCATGAACCGTTTGAAGGCGGGTTGAAAGATTAAATCATCATGAATCATCCCTACGAAATGAGGGGTGCTACACCGAGCTCGTCCATGATGGATAGCCACGAAATAGTAACGATGGATCATGGATAATCCTGATACAGTAAAGATGTGATGATATCGGAGAATCATGATTAACTATATGGTTGCCCTATGGATTTTTAATTCATAATCACATCTACATGGTGCCCTTTGTCCAAGCTGCATGAAAGCGACAACAGCAACAACAGCAAAGTCGATGTGTTTCTCGTGTCCCATTGAACACTGGAAGCTGGGCATGGATGCTTGCAACCCAGCCGCAAACAAAACAAAAAACTATAAGAGCACATAGTGAGCGACATAGAACGGCTAGTAGATGATGAGAATGACGTGAAACCTTTCAATAGACTAGGTGCATGTTCATGGGCAGAATTAAACCCCCGGCAAATCTTAATACGTCTTTCTGTGTGAGGGCGTGCATGTGTCAACACGGGCACTCCCTATGCGCGCACATGTGCATGCACACTAGGCAGGTCTCACGCACATCACATCTAAATGCTTGCGGGAAGAAAAAACATGCCGCCCATGATTGTGCTGGGGCAGCGTCAAAATTATTTGTTTAATTAAGGTGTATTCATGGATTGTTTAGAACGTCGTTTTCCAAGTTCTGGAGTACTCCTTTGGGGTATCGTTTTTAGGGCATCTCCTATCGTTTTTCGAGTAAAAATTGACAAAACACATCTCTATGTAACGCTTAAGCTAAACGCCATTGACTATAATCTGGTCTCTGGCTCAAACACCATTTTATTTGCACATGCGTATCACGCGTGCTTGTCACACATCTGCATGCACTGGTGATTAATGCCGCGTACGCAGTTCGCACCAGGACATCCAGGGGACCGGCACGGAGAGAATGTCACACCAGCGGTTGGGGCACCCTGCAAGAGCCAAAGACCTTGGCGACAGCAGAAGAATCCCAGGTGGAATCCAAGCGCTCCAGAATGGTCACATTGTGGTTGGCAAATCAGCAGCTTTGGGGTGCATCATGGATAGGCCAAAAGCAGGCATTGCAGGGGGGCGATTCAAAACGTGACGAGATGCGATTGGTTTGAGGGTTGGCCCATGTTGGTCTATACGAATGTGGTGCATGCGCATAAGAATGGTGGTATTGCAGCATGTCCTAGGAAATCGAGATTCTGTGAGGACCTATCGAGTGCCTATACAGCCTGCACAGCTATTCCCCTCATCAAATAGCCAATCAGTCACTGAAACGAATGCATTTAATATATAGTCTTTACTCAACCAACCAACTAGTCAGTTGAATGGATCAAAGCAATCGAGCGATCAATCAATCCTGAACCAATGAATCAATCAATTAGTCCATGCTTCACATGGATGCCATCAAACGAAATCATCCAACCAATCAACCGAGCCCACCCGAGTCACAAGCGTGTCCCTCACGGGCTAAGTTCTTTGCCCAGCAAAAGGCCAGCACGCGGGTAGCTGTGCGGAAGATCTGCCATGGGATCACTCCGGGCCTCGGTCGCAAGCCACTGATGCAAATAAACAAGGAGGACTAGGTACTACGATGTACGACGTACTGGGATAATGATAGCAAACCAGTAACCAGCTATTATTTCATGGATGTTAAACGGTACTACTATGTGTTAACATTGAGACATGAGTTCTTGATATTTCATGGGTGTGTTAACATGCTATTGGGAAATGATTCAGCTTTCGAAATGATAGCAATATAGGTGTTTCTCAAAATAGGGGCCCCTAAATCATCTAGTTGTTAACCATTTATAGTAGTAAATCAACCATTTACGGGGCTTCGTATGAAACCACCATATAGTAGCACCATGATTTACCACCCCATTGTTGTCGGCGCCCCCTGGATACCCCCATCCCAACCACGGCACTTCAGGTCGCCGTAGCCCACCAGCACGTCCTGTGCTATTGAGGACCGATGGATGTGACGTGTCATAACTCACAACTAACCATTAACATGGGGTTAAAGTCAAATTAGAGATGTTGAGTCATGGGGTTAAAAAAAAAAACAAACAACTCTTGAGCATTAAAAAAAAATTAGGTGAACGTCCCAACGAAAACTAATTTGATTCAATTTGATCCTTCCTGGCTTGTTCACTTGTGGCAAATGGCACCGGCAGCCATATGTTTTGCAACACTGCACTGCCCTTGCTGTGCTTCTTAAGGTTTGAACGTCCACCTTGAGAGAAAAACAAATCCATCTTGTGCAAACGGCCAAGTGGGAATCCGTATCCGCAAGCACGTGCAAGCATCACCACCACCATTATCACCATCATCATTCATCATTGTCATTGTCATTGTCATCATCATCATCATCATCATCATCATCATCATCATCACCATCATCATCAACCTATCGACCACTGTCAAATTCATCAACCATCATCTCCCCAAGTTAGGCACCTTTCATTGTGGCACCTGGCACTGCCCATCTGCCGTCCTCGTCTGGCTCCCCATGGAGTTTGTTGTCTCAGAGTGCCAGGTGCTGGGATGATCTCTGGTTATCTCAGTCCCTAAGCTGGTTGAGTGGAGAATCCTGCCTTTATAGCTGGTTGGCTCCAAAAAAGGGTTTACCCACGAAGAAGGGTGGGGTTGAGGGCACCCAGCATAGGGACTACCAAAGGCATCAGTACAACTGGTAAGGGCTACGTTAATTTTTTGCTGGGGCGTCCAACGGCTTGCCCTCCGTCAAGTTGCTATCCCAAAAGTGTATATGGTGCCTGAAGATTCTTGGTAATCCCGGGCGTGCAGTTGATGAAGCAACCTACCAATCAAGGTGACATTGATGGTGCTCGGCGACGCTGAGGGCGGATGATGTTTTTGTTTTTTGGCGCTCTGAACTGCATAGAAACACGACACGTCAAAGCAAGTGTGATTTGGGTGTCAATGGCGTCACATGTAAATAGATAAATTGAAAAACAATGAATAAACAAATCAATGAATAAACAAAAAATACATCAAGCAAAGAAAATAAGTAACTAATAATATTTGTATATATGATATGTATCAATATATATATATAAATATAAATATTGAAATATACAGACACGCAAATTTCAATCCCAATTAATGTTGAACAACCAATAGTAAAACGCTTGCAATAGCTACAATTATTTTCCAGATCTGGATTTTTTAGCCCTTATTAAGTCTAAATTGCCCTTATTGATTTTAAATTTCCGAATGCCAACTTGCTCCAGAGCAGCTGCAATAATAGTGCAACATTCACAATAGCAGCGAAATAGCGAATATGTTCCAAACAATTCTAAAATAATCAGATTTCCCCTTACTTAACTATGGAATGGTTAATCTAAATTTAGTATTGATCCAGAAAACCAGCTCAAAACTAGCAATTAATCTTTCTAATGTATTGGGATTGAATTCTTTTTAAAAGCATGAGCAAAACAAACCTTTACAAACTCAAAAATTTGACCTTGTTCAAAACAGCTGTTTTCTTTTTTGAAAATCCTTTTAAACAGTTACAAACAACAGGTCCACAAAGGGTACCGCTTTGCAGGCCCTTGCATTTGCAATTATAAATTGGCATTAGCAAATGCAATAAGAAACAACCTTTCGGGCTCATTTGTATTGTTTTTCCTTATTGTTTCAGCTGTGGTTAAAGGAAAAGAAAAGAAAGAAAAAAGAAAGGAAAGAAAGAAAAGGAAAGAAAGGAAAAAAAGGAAAAAGAGAAGCCTTCGGGGAGAGCCTTGGGGAGAGTCCAGATTTCAGATATACAATTGCGAAGCAGACCCCCCAAAAAAAAAACTAGTGGGGGGTTACTATTGACTATTGATCGATCAACATTATCACTGCTGTGTCATCTTGTTTTGTCATCATCTACCATCTGGTTTCACCACTCCCTGTAGCTCTAAATGGCTCCCCCTTTAAAGGGATAGAACAGGATACCCCTGGCTCCAAATCGCTCCCTGAGAATCACCAGCTAGTTATCGCCTATTAGCCACCTCTATCCAAATCTTAGCCTCAAAGCTGCTCTGCACTCAGCTCCACACATTCCGGGTGCAGCGCCCGCTTCCCGCCAGGACCTCTGTGAAGTGTCGCGCAGTGGTGCCTATACCAACTTCAGCTGATCATGAACCATTACCTACTGTTGGTCATTAAGAATGAACACGAGTCGAACTAATCAATCATGAAATGTTCGATTTGTTCATCATTTACTACTGAATATCTATTGTTGGACTGAGGGGGTGGCTTCAGCAGCACGTCAATGATGCTTAGAATTTACCCAGTCATGCAGTTAGTGTCGTCACAGCTCAACCAAGAGTGGGATGGAGGGACAAACCAAAGCACTCCTTTTTTCATCAGCTTTAATCTGGTTGGTGATTTTGATTTTGACCCCTCGGAAAAATATAAGTGCAACCAACCAACCATCCTAAACCTTGGGGAACAAAGAATGTCAATGAAACCACTAAGTAGTTCATCATCATTCATCACTCTTGACCATAGCGCGTGGTCCAGGGATATGTCGGATATGTTTCCTCATGTCTCTCTCTTGAGCCACCACCAACTTCTGTGTCTCGCTATGTCTACTACGCCATGGGAATGGTGAAGCTGAAGCGGCCACGTTGTGACCGAGAATTGGTGAACTGGTTGGTGGTTCACTGGCTGGCGGTCAACAATACGGGACAGTGTTGGTTTAAACTAGCAAACAGGTGAACTGGTCAACAGGCTGGTAGGCAGTAGTGGTGACTAATGATGACTGATGATAAGTGATGATATCTGATGATACTTCACTACTGTCAATCACGCGCCCGTTGGCCATGACAAAGTGATCAAGCACGGTGAATCGTACATTGCTCCTGTCATTCTAGCTTTGGAGCTTGCGAAGGATCAAACCAGGAGAAACGAAGTTTGCCAACAGCAAGCAACAACTGCCTGTTGACTTATGGCATTCCAAATTCGGAATGCATGATCCATCGATGAGGTAGCAGGTAGCACGTGCTCCAAGGAAAACCCTGTTCATTCTCAATTGTTGCCTTTGGCTGGTTGTTGTGGATATTGACCTGAGAGATGGATGATGATTGTTGATTATTGTCGGTGAGTCATGCACAGCCTACATTTTCCTGACAGTTGTCATAATTGTCAATTCAATTTGTCTTGATCATCAATAACTCTATTGATACCCACGCGCCACTCGCCAATCATCGACCTTCCTACTCAATACCAATTGGCTATGGGTCAACGTCCAGCACTATCTCTGTTCAAATCACTTCAAATCCTAGGTACGAACTCAACATAGTCGAGTAACGGCAGTCGGCTTGTTCACGGCTCCAAACTTTCGGTGGCTGTGACCCGTAGGGATGTCCGGGTGCCCACCAGCTCCAAGCTTGGCTTCCCAAACAGTACGAGTCCATCCCCTGACGCCTCCGGGTCAAAGCAGGCAGTGCTCGAGGGTGCTGCGCTGCATACAGTGATGCAAGAACCATGTGCTATACCGTTGCATGGGTGATTGAGAAGTTTGAATCTCTTCCCAGCAATGGCAATGATCCAAATCCCCAATAATTTTGGGACCTTTAGTCAACAGCTCCAGCTCTGCTGCCACAAACCATGGATTTTCGACTGTTTAGCAAATAAGAATAAATAAGAAATACCGGGAAATAACGAAATACTATACGATTGTTTGTGGCTACCGTCCGAGACTTTCCTCCGCATTTGGTATGTCATACCGTGTGTCAAATAAGTTCCGTGTCTTGTCCGCATTGAGTGTCCGCGTTCGAACGCGGATTTTGTTTAACAACCGAAACGGGGACGTATACACTGATATGCAAAATACAGAGGTTAATGCATGCACGCGCGCAAATGCAAATACAAATGCATATTATATAGTTTTCAAAAATTTCATAATCACATTCAAGAAAGTACACGAAAGATTGACAACCACATCAGCTACCACTCCGAAGTCTGGACAGCTGCAGCCACCTATTCCTGACTTCCTTCTTGATCTGCGGATCCTGACCCGCTGGCCACGCCGCAATGCATGGTCAATAACCACGGGAAATACATGTTGATACAATGTGGGCCGCCAACCACTGACAAGTTGGTTTATATATATATATATATATATCTAGGGCCAAGTGCCAGTTGTAGGGTTTATAAGCCAACCTGTAACTGCTGCCACCTTGTGTAGGTTGTGGTGATGGATAACATTGGGGACAATGATGGTTCATCCGCAATGAAATGACCTTTCCTGGGTTAAAGCGGTGGCTGCTTTGGGTTTGATGATGCTTACACATCGTAGATAACGGTCGATACTGCTTTATACTATTTGATAATGGTGGTTCATCAAATTATGCTTAACTGGCTGATACTGTGTAATCCTGATACTTGTTTATGATTGGCTAGTAACAGGCAATAGACCATAAACTTCATAAACATACAGATACTGGGTACTAACCATTGACAGTCGAAACTATTTTCAAGTGGGCGACCTGAAATTTGGGAGGTACATACTTTACGGAGAGCCTATTTTTTTTTGGCTTGAGCCGTTTCTGTTCGGTCGTGATTACTCACTGTTTGTTCGAGACGGCGTGGAAGCCTAATCATGAGTGTGTACCTAAGGCTCTCTGCAAGCAGCCAACCATCTTTACGTACAATCTCATCTGCAAACCACTAGCCCAACAATGGTTTGCAAATTCTGGTCAAGTCAGGATGTCCTTGTGATTTACGGTAGTTCGTTATGGCTGTGTGGTATTGTAAGTTGCCCTTCATATCTGCCCAGGATCCGCCGGCCATGCCAAGCGCCGCTCAAGGCCGGTCCTCAACGTCCTCGCCCGAGGAGTCCTCCTCGCCCACCAAATATTCAATGACCTGGCGGAAGAAAATGATGTCAATACAGCTGGTTGGCTGACTCTTATCGATAGAATGAGTAGGCTATCAACTCCATTGGTACATGTTGGTGTGTTGTCAGCTTTTTGCAGTGCAGATCCCTCATAATTACACTGTTACAATCCCATGATGTTCTCACTGTGGCCGGTCCATGGTAGTCCTATCCTTGATAGAACAAACCATGAAGCAGTGAAAACTTCGACAATGGTAAGAGTGAAATACGCTGGACAGTGGCCGATAACAGTTGGCACGTCTCAATACCAAGTAAGAAACTAACCAACAACAGCCATTGTCTGTTATTAATTAGCCATTATTGTAAGCAAGGTTAACCACTATCGGCCAATATTACTCAATATATCATTAAACCCTAGTAATCCAGAACCAAAAGCAGCCATCAGTGTTTGGAATGGTTTGCTGACTTCTTGTGGGGAGTGGCACTGAACGGTGATTTTCTGACTCGTGCCTTCCAGCTCCCAGTGCCAGACGAGAATAATTATGATGTTCGAGAGCATTTCGTGACAAGGAAAACCAAGGTTTGCGGTGAAAATAGATCAAGCATGGACAACAAAATTGATACTTGATGCTTCTAATCGTGTCATGAGTGCAACTGATTCAATTGCTGTCATCGTTGGTGGAAGAAAAATGTTCAACTAACATCCTTGCTTACTTTCCACATCTTCAAAGGATCCAAATTCATGTCAGAACATCCCTACCCCCTTAGGGGGGGCCAATAGGTCAAGCCAGTAGGGATATCAGAACGACCAACCAGATCCAACCAGCACATTCCCCATGGCTAAAAATGGCTGGTTTGCATACCCGCGTTCCACCACACAGACTGGGCCTCTTTGGATCCCATTTTCAAGCGTTTCTCCTAGCCACTGTCGGACACGCAGTTCATGAAGCTGGAAAAACGACGTCGATTTTTCACATCCATGTTTGTTAAATGTTGGCGTGAGCCAACGCTATCAATGAGTGCTGGTTGATAATGGTTCTTCAGAACAGTTTTTAAGGGTGGATGACTGAGTTCATAGTGGTTGATAATGAAATTTTGTCAAGCTCACTGCAGCCATGAATGGTTTGGCATTTTGTCTTTGACCTAAGCCCGAGAACCTCGAAAGTCTCACCATCATTGTTGGAGTTATTAATCCCTATTATCAGCCGTTATTAAAGGTTGCAACCCTATAAAAGCAAGTCTATCAGAATCTATCTGGAAACTTGCCCAACCATCCCGCAAATTTGGGCAGTTGCCAGTGAGCCCCACTAAGGTACACCCCGAACGCCCACTAGACCAACTAAAGGCGCCCAAAGCTAGTCCTGCCATGTACCGCAGGAAGCATCATCCTATGGTCATGCCAACTACCATAGTTGGTGACTTGAAGCATTTTGTGTTTTTTCCCCAAAGTTGTGGGGATGGCTCTCATAGTTTTGGGACGGGTCACAGCCACCAAGCAATACGGTTGTTTGGGGGGAAAAAATTAACCGGCTACAACACGCTACAGCCAGGAAGGGTATTGATGATTATTGATGCGCCTTCAGCATTGGAGTGCCCTGGTTTTCCTTTTCGGTCGTTGAGGTCCATTCAGGAAATTGTGGGTCGGGAGGGTTACCATTGCAGCAATGGCTATAGCTGTGGCAAAGTGACCAGAAGCAACAGGTGAAGCATAATCAACATTCCTCGGTAATAGGCATTTATGGATGCTTCTGACTTTTCATCATTTTCCTTGATCCAATGCTTAGACAAGCAGTTGCGACAACTAGCACTCTCCGGCACCAGTCTTGGGCTGGTTCACTAATGGGACTAGGATATCTAGGCCTGGAATGTCAGTGGTAGACTCACATCTGACCCCGAGCCGCACTGCCCGATCAGCCTAGTTGAACATGAACACTGGCCATTAATTGTATCCATCCGTGAGTTTGGTCATGTGTTTACATAGTCAACGAACCAGTTCAGCACTGCTGTAGTTTGACCCATGCCGTGGATCACAATCAATGGCTACCTTGCCTGGGCGATCTGCTTTGCCGGCCGCGGCCTTGCGACCATCATGAAACAGCGGGTCGGAGCCGCGATTGGTTGGACAGTATCAAGATGATGGTCTCCTAAGCCATGTGAGTGCTTCTCAAAATAGGGTTGCCCCCAAATCATCCAATATCAATCATTTAGACTAATAAACCCACCATTCTTTGGGTTGCCCTATTTTCAGAAACCCCCACGTGATGGTCTCCTAAGCCATTGGGTTTCGTTCATATAGGTCTCATTATCAACTGTCACTGGAGGCTTGAACATGACAGGACTAGATTGGCAAATTCATCTTAAGAAACCTCCACTATGCCATCATGTTGCGAAGTTAGATCAGCAACTACTTATGGTGAAACTAGCGGTAGTTTGCCAATATAGATCTAGCTTGATCAGGTGCAACGAAGCTGCCTAATCATGCTCAAAAGGTATAAGTAATTTACCCCATGCTAATTGGTATCTTTCCAGCTTAGGAGCATCACTGTGAACCATTGGAAGTACGGTCAATGATGTTAATCATGATGATTGATGATCCGAACCAATCAGAATACCATAGGAAAAATTAGATGCGTGGATCATTCTAGGTTGGTTCTTGCATGTTCTTGCGGCGATGACTAGTCACATTACAGGACCGAGGCAAGCACGAGCGCAGGACAACGATACATCACCAGGCAGGGATAGTCAGGGCATGCTCCGCAACACGAACCGAATTCTTCAATCATCAACGCCCGCAACAATAATGAAGAACCATCAATCAAAAGAGAACAGAACACTAAGAAGAAGCAATCCAACCACAACAGCTAGATAAGCACTCGTACATACATAGAAATAGAAAAACAAATCAGTCGATCAATGAAAAACACAAATAATTAAGTAAATAAGTAAATCAATCAATCAATCAATCAATCAATCAATCAATAGGTAACACACACACACACAAGTAACACCACCAGCATACACCAGCGACAGCGACCATCAGGTGGACCAACGACCACCAGCGACCAGGTCGCCACCTGTGACCTTTCCAGGCTCCCCATCTTTCCTCAACGCGCCGCGTTTCGGATCGACGGTATCACCGTGGTTGAGCACTGGTGGTTGGTAAGTGGCCACTGGAAGGCTGAAGTGAACATGATGGTGGTTGACACTAATAACATTGGCATTTTAGTTGTTATAAATGGCATATGTAGATACTCAAAATGGCATGTTAGATACGAGTAATGTTGTTAAACTATCATATAAGATTGTTAAACTATCATAAAACAGGAATGATATTAAAGATTGACATTCATATAGATACTAATATGATGGTGGTTGATACTAAAATTCGAAAATGTGGATACATGGCGAGTTGGGTCAAGCGGTTCACCTGCCAATAATGCTGGTTCATAACCGCCAAACTATAGGGAAGACAATGATTAATGATGATGGAACCAGGGTTACAGGAGTTTGACCCACAGCCACATATGGCCAATTAAGACAGAAAAAGGTTGATAATGATTGATAAAGGTCAATGACGTGGTTAGGATTGGCTTAGCAGTGGCTGGACAATCACAAATGGTGTCTTTCCAAAGCTGACAATGGCACATGATGGTTTCATTACAGTGGTTGGTGATGGCCAGAAATTCTTGTTGATGCCCACCATTGATGAGGTCCATAATCATAAACCAAAATCAACTCCATATTTGAGGTGGTACATTATCAGGTATTCACGTAAAGCTCGTGGTGGCTTGTTATGCTCAACAACTGGCGCAAACACCGCAATACATGATGTGATGAACAGCTTCATGATACAACCAACAAACGTGACACATGCAACAGAAATGCGGAATATCTGCAACTTTTTTGCAAGCACAAACTCCTACATGACGCAGGAGACCCTCAGAGACTGCTCCTGAATTCCAACTCTTGCCTGTCGGTAAAGCTGCATGCTTAACCAGCATGAAAAATGACCAGCCATCGACATTCAAGCCAGAAAACAGTCATTTCAAAGGATCCAAGCATGGTTATACACAACATGCCGGCAAGCGGTTCTAAACATGTCCAGAGAGTCTCAAGACTACTTTGCTCAACAAGCAGCAGCCCCTTCCCCCCACCTGGCAGCTGCTTCACCCATATCCAGCAGCATCCAGCAGCTGCCCCAGGCTGGCCAGCTGGCCCGGCCGCCCCTGGGTGCCCCTGACCGCTCCAATTTCTGCCAGTTCTTCGAGCTCCTCCTCCACCATGGACAGGGACCGCACATCTTCCGGAAAGTCCCTGGGGCAGATCGACCCTCGACCCACATGGGTGGCGCTTGGGCTCAACCGGCTGGCGTCATCCACCAAGGTGGGGTCACCACCCACCACGAAACGACCACCGTTTCTGGTGGGACCTGTGCTGATCCCTCAGGATTCTGATGCCTGCGATTCTCATCATGCATCCCTAGCCCCTCCAAGCTCATTGGTTTGACTGGCGGCTTTGCTCAGCTGCTAGCTCAGTCAATCCATGTCACCCAATCTCCCATCAAATATGGCATGATACGGCTGAAAATGACTGAAATCATTGCAAATCACGGGTCACATGCCCTGTGTTGAGCCAGCCTTTTGTCTGTATGAGCCGGGCTCGAGATAGGTCAGTCACATGGAAAACCAACAACCCCATCAGCCATGGCATCAGCCACTCGCTCCGCAGTCCCCACTTCCGCCACCCATCCGCAGCCAAGGATGCGACCCTTCAACGAAATGCTTGGAGAGCTCCGAGCCATCAGCTTCCTCGACACTTCGTCGGAAATGCCCGGTTTAGGTTTGCCATGAGCCGGGCACAACAGCTGCCAACAGTTTGAGATCATCTTGGCACGACATTGGCCAATGATCTCACAGGATCACAATTCTGAGGACAATGGAGCATCCTGATTGGCTGGGAATTGCTGACTGGTTCGCACAAATGTTGATGATTCTTGTGGTCAATTGCGCATCGAACTGTGGGAATGGGCACCACTGGGCGAACCCCAGAAATGCTTCACTGAGTTCGAAGTGACAGGTATGTCTGAATATTTGGCAATCAGCCAGTGACAGCTACAGCTGTTGAAGCCAAACCAATGATGGTAACTGGTTGGCGGAAAGAGTAGCCAACCATCCCGGCAAAAATGAAAGATGCTGAAAACCACCAACTAGAGTAGTTGTTTAACCATTCTTGTTGGAGTGATTAGCCTCTATTCTTTACCATTATCAACGGTTACAACATGTTACAACCCCAACAAAACCAATAACTAGAGAAAGTAGGTGGACAATCTGTGCAAAAGAAACGCAAAAGAAACATAAACAAACAAGCATCTAAGGATGACAAGCAAAAATCCTGCTCAGCATAAAGAACAACGATGCCTAGGACTTCACCACAGCTTCTCTGTCTCAGAGACATCCCAGCACCGCACTAAGTCGTCGGCTGATTCCCGGGACGCCTGCATTTTGCAAGAGATGGGAAAGGTGCTGGTCCTTTTTTTTTTTGCCAGGGCATCCGAAGGTGCTGGTCCTACAGATTTATTCACAGTAGCGGTTGAAATGCATTGACATTCAAAATCATTCAAATTTGCAAAACTTTGCAAAAAATGCATATCAATACATGTTCCACAGGTATCTACCCGTCCGTCCGTCCGTCCGTCCGTCTGTGCGTACATTTCTGTGAAACTCTATGTCCGCTCACCCAGGCAGGTAGGTATGTCAAACAGGCATGCAAGGACGTAGGCATGCATGCATGCATGCAGGGACTTCGGAGTGTACGGACATAGGTTTGTAGGTAGGCAGGTAGGTAGGTAAGTAGGTAGCATGATGGTAGCATGTAAAGCTGGCCAACACACAGCATAGATACATTCCACCAGCTTCTTGGACCAATAATGCTCAGGGTTGGGGAGACAATGGGCCTATGGTAGTTACAACTTAAGGGTCCTGCAAGCCAGGAGAAATTCCGCCAGTGTGCGGTGCAATAAATATCTGCAAAAACCACGTGCTAAATGTCCAGTTTCATGTCGGCAAAGCTGCACTTGATTTCATAAGCAACAGTCAAACAGGACTAAGCACAAATACATAGCATTGCCGCTTGTACAACCCACCCTTCCTCTTTGCGACATTGTCTTTGGTTGACCTTGGAAAGCGAGTTGGTGTTCTCAACCCCAACGAAAATTATGCTTCGTCAACCCGCCAACCCTTTGTCAATACATTTGGTGATTCAAAAAACGTCAGTCAAACCACCAACCAAATCTTCATCAAACATCATCAACCATCATCAGCAATCATCAACCATCATCAACCATCATCAACCATCATCAACCATCATCAACCATCATCCGTAGCCATTTTGGCTCAAGGCACGAAGGCTCAAGGCCCCCGGTTTTTTGGCAGTGCCTGGGTAGCCAACGTTGAGCCATGGAACTTCTTCAACATGACCATGTCTACGCAATGAGGGAGCTGTTTCGACAGCATGTGTTCCAGCCTGAAATTTGGACCCGCTGCGATATGGCCTGTCTCTTGGTCAATCTCGGTGAGACAATTGTGATTGGACAACATCGAGTGTGGGTTGATGCTACGGTGCTGATTGATTGTAGTGCAAATACACCGTGTGATTTTCTGCAAATATCCCGGATGTGTGCATGTGACCTTGCCAATCGGACAAATGAAATCACGGTGGTGTTTGCGCCTGAGCAGTGGGCTGCCCTGGCTCATTCAGAGGAACCCGTGGCACTACGTGGGGCCACGGTATCTGAAGAGTGCATGGTCCTTGACATGACATATGCGAAGAGTGGTGCTTTCTGCTTCCGCAGAGCCACCAGCACCAGCGAGGTGGAGGGAATCACTTTTGCTCATGTCTTTTGTGGAGGCTACAAGGGAGGGGGCCAGACAACCCAGACCCTTAGCTGTGACACGAAGCCGACGTCATGCCAATTGGCCATCAGCAAGGACACCGATACTTGTTCAACATGCCAGAAGAACTGCAAGATGGATGTCGTAGGTCAAAGCCCGCAGCAATGTTGGAATCACATCCGTGCACAGGGGCGCCGGATGTTTGCTTCCTCTGTGCCGTTTCAAGCAAGGATCGAGGACATTTGGTGGATCAGGCCAAGGGCTTGGGCCTTTGAGTACGTTGATGAGCCACAGACATGTCCCAGTGGTCGCTGCAGCCATCGCATGGACGAACTACAAGATTGTCATGTCTCACGAGTGTGATCTTGCAGACCATGTTCCTCGCTATCCTCGAGTGGACTGAGCCTTGTGTGACTTGAACCAGTGGAACGCTTTGAACGCCTGAAATCTGCCAAACCACGGCTTGATTTTTCTTCAGGCTTGCAATTCGTTACTTAGATTAGCCCTTTCGTTGCCCATTTGCCACAACTGCTTGCAAGTGGTGTTACTGATGTATGTGTGACATGTTTATTGCTTTGTACGATGTGGAGTCAGTCACCCGTGCTGACCTAGAATGACATTTCTGCCTGGCAGGATGGATGTAGTGCCTTTGTAGTGACCTTAAGGGATTGCCGCGCAATGTAGCAATCAACTTAGAATCGTTGTTACCTTGTCATTACCGCTGCCTGTCGAAGACAGCTTGTAGATTTCCAACGACCCATTGATCCCATCCACTTGTGACAGGGACAGTGTGGTTAGGCGAGTGACCTGCTGCGCCTGAATCCGAGGAATCAAACCAATATGAACCATTACTAGCAATTATTAACCACATATAGCCATATAAAACCATTATTCACTACTATTAACCATCATTCACCACTATTAACCATTATTTACCACCAATCCTCAACCATCCTCAACCATCCTCACTCCTGATCAACCCACCAACCCGTAAGGGACCTGTGTTAAATCAGCCTGCATGGCTACCCCCGCCATCCCAGGTGCCTCAGGGAGGTGAACCACCTGTCCAGTCTCCGGTTGAAAGAGGTAAGGCGCCTGGCCGCCCGCGAACAAATGGCGGTTTCTTAAGCCATAGCGGACCCCCAGTTATCATCCAGTTTATTGACCATTAATAGTACTAAGCCGATTGTTTTTGGAGCTGCCCTATTTTGAGAAAACAATGAAGGGATGTTTGTTCGGTGATGTTCACTCAAAGCAGTGTTCCCTCGAAAACCCATGTGTCGCGCGTTGTGCCACTGATTGCTGGTCTGGACTTGCACAGTTTGGGGTCTACAATCTTGATGAATCTCGACCATTTTCCAGGAGCTCAGAAATGGTCTTGCATCGCTTTGCATCTGAACTGGAAGTTCTGGCTTTCTGGTGGGAATTGAAGGACAAGTAGGCATTGTTTGCACCAAATAATGGATGGGATAGTATCCAGGCATAGGTTTAGGTCACCTAGCCGCCCTACGAATGCACAAACACATAAATGGAGATATTACCCGACAGAAAGAAATGCATATGAAGGATTGCAATGGTGTATGCACCGGTGAACACTCCACGCAAACACTTACATGTTCAAACAACGCGAGTTCCTCAACTGCACAGGAACACAAGCACATGGGTACACATGAATCCTTCTTGTGTAGATCCTTTTCCGTTATATTAATATTAGTTTTATTCCATCTCTCTCTCTCCCTTGCTTTCAGGTTTTATTCCATCTGGTTAAGATCATTGTGCATTACATTACATGTTTCCATTCTTTACTGTTTCCTACCCACATCTCGGCGTTTCAGGTTCTCGGAACAGATCGTGAAAAAGCCCAGCTGCCTCTCGCCCGGTGTCCGCATAGCCAGACATCCTCAACCATGTCCTGGCAGTCAATGCCGTTCCCAGAGATGGACATGGAGGATATTTCTGATTAATTGTTGATTGATGATTAATAATAGTTAATAATGGTGACAGAAATTGTGGTTACAATACTGCTTGATTGAATCAATCAACCGTTTTTAATGCCCATAGATCACAATCATTTCAAATAGGCATCTGCATTTGATACATCATAGTTGGCACATCCGACGGTATCGATAAAGAAGGCCATGTACATCAACCCCAATTCTGTTGGTTTTGGGTGGATCAAAAGCAATAATGCTATAGGCGCACCAACTGAACCGTGCCGGTCGATAGCACAAGTGAATGGTAAAGTGCGGAGGGATACACCAACAGGAAAGATAAAGGGGCTGACCATCAGTGAGGTACCACAAGAAACCTTGGGTGTTCATATGTTGCCCTACTAAACAAACATTCCTCTTTTGAATTCATTTGAGGTGGTTTGAGAGCAACACAATTTCTTGACAGCACTATGCACTAAATGTGTAATCATGAAGCCACCAGAATGACGAGCTGGCGCTCAGATTGCAAGAAGATCCGGCTGATTGAAAGGCTCAGATGCTCCGAAGCTAGAAGAAACATGTACTGGTGGTGCTTGCTCTTTGGCTACGGGTCAAAACCCTCTACCCCTGAGTCCCCTATCATTAACCGTTCATTTCCTTTTAAGATTGTTGGTGATCAACAATCGTTTTCGGCTATTTACATCCACCTTGGTTGACCTTCCGGATGCAAAAATGCTTCTTGGGCACCGCAAGCCGCGCCTTGTGCTATGTGGTCGCCTCACAATCCGCACCGCCAAAACCACAACCAACATCAACCAATCACCAGAAGCAAACTGGTTGCTAAGCTGGTTCATTGTGGCTAATAAAGGATGGTTGTCACAGTAGCCAACTATAAGAATAAGTTAGACTATATATAAGCAACAAAATTACATAGTGACTGACAATAGCCAACCATAGGAATCCATGGCAACAAAAACCAAGATTCTATGGCCAAAGCCATTGTCAGTTGATTGCATTGGCCAACAAGAGCAAAGTACCATGAAAATCGGTAGAACCAACAGTTCATCCAACAGAATTCTCATTTAGTTCTGAGTCACTAGCATTCACTATTGACAAACTTCTATCATTGTCTAATATTAATTGTTATCACCAACCATTACTAACGCTAAATGACTGACATTCATGGCTAATATATTACCAAATTGTTGGTAAACATTGCTAAAGTTTGGTTATGATCGACAGTTCGCAAAAATTCAACTATTCTCTGTCATGATTAACCACTAGAGGCCACGTTCACTTGTTCCCAACGACCGGGAACAATTCAGAATTAAAATTCAACCACGCACGATCATTCAAACAGTTAGCTCGCACCTTACCAATCAGTTCGAACCCGTACTGTAGCAACCGATGAACATACTTTCTTGGCCCACCTGCACTTTTGAACATCATTGAAACATGACTGAACCCATTGTTTCGCAATCGTTGCATTATCAGAACCATTGCTGCGACCATTTGACCATCCACCAATTCACCAATTCTTAACGATGGTTCCGGTTAACCAGTACTGGCCAGTCAAATAATGTTACATCAACGTCTGAACCAACAAGACACCAAATTAACCAATGATTGTCAACCACTTGAGTAGATCCTGGCCAGCTACATCAACAACATGAGTATCAGTTCGTACTGGCCAACCGCCAGTAATCATCCAACTGACGGCTATTAGCAGCTAATATACTCCTTAACAACCATTATTAGCTATGGCCAGCACCAACTAGCGGCCACCATTCGTACCAGTTGCATCAACGCCAATGCCAAGGCCCCGCACGGGGGGCAACCTTTGTTGATGGCCTGGCCGGGCTCGGCCAGATCAATGAACAGTGATCGAGGAGTGTTGATGACAATCAATTCACGGCTAATACGCGGCCAAGTAATGGTCAATTCGTGCTTAAATTAGGGCTAAAGGATATACTTGATGAATCATGATGATTATTCCATGGTCACCTGATGGGTATTCACGGGGAAATCAATGCTTGATTCATCCTCAGTGGTTGGTTGATTGCTGCTGAGTCAATGATTTATTGGAGGCTGCTTATCTGTTGACAATTGTTCACGATGGTTTCATCGGTTTGTCATTATGGTTCATGATGCCCAATATGAGCGAAAACAACAAACGCGAAAGTTGAAGGCTTTGAACTGCACCGTATTCGCATGGCAAATCCCCACAAGTGTGGGCAACATTCATTTGATACCATGTCGGCAGATTGTTTTGTAGCTTTCTTCTTGAACCGCCAAGTCAATCAAAGCAATGCATGGGCTCAGGTTCCACCCAACCGTCGCACCCAACAAATGCATGTCAGCAGTGGGCCCTTGGTTCCAAGCCAATCGCTGCGACCGAACGAACTAGCCGAGTGATAGGCTCACCTTTGGATATGATATCTTGGTGGCTTTTGGATCCCTTGCTAAAAGTCTAACTTTTAGTGGTTAAATGGTAAATCGATCATATCCCAAAAAAGCTAAGAAGCTAAGTTCATAGCTGTAATCCACCCAGATAATATGCAGGAAGTGTCTTGCCGTATCATGAAATCTGTCTCATCCATGCATACCCGCGCAAGCTAAGGTCACAGAAGTGCCTGTCACCATGATGGATCATCAACCAGTGGATTGGAGGATAGGAAACATTTTGGTTGGTGGTTTCAACCCCTTTGAACAGTATGCCTGTCAACCCACCATTTATCTCAGGCCTCTCCCGTGATGCTTCGGTACTTTTCAGCAAACCTGGGGCCATGGTCACTGCAAAGGATCGACGGGGGTTCTATCGTATCATGCGCATGATAAACCGACAGTGGATGACTCTGGTGGAAATATTCATCTGATATCTAAATCCATATGTGATATCTGTTTATACCTGTTTGGAACGGTACCCATGCGAATGGATGTGTGGTTTTGTTAAAAAAAATTGCCGAACGCTTAACATCTTCCCAACGAGCCCAGACTTGACTCATCGCCTGCTGTATAATGGGGACCTTAAAAGCCTCCGACTCTCAAAGATACGTTGGATCGTGTTAGGTGGCAGAAAATCCACTTCCACTTTCACACTTTCACTGGCGGCTCTCTGAAGTGAAACCTTCATGGCCGAGCAGGAGGTCGTTTCCAGGCAGAAATTCCTACTGTTACATCCCTGTCACTGCTGGTTTGCTGTTGACTATCACTGTACTCACCATGAGCCCACCAGCATGAGCAGCATTGTGAGTCGCTGATCATCAGTAAACCGAGCTTTATGAACACCCTTGCGAGGCAAGTATTTAACCTGGAGCAACTTGCCCATATCATATGAAGAAGTTTTTGCCATGTGTTCACTCATGTTTGTGGGTCACCGGAAAGAATTCCAGAAACAGGTCCCCCACTACTAGCAACACAAACGCTCCAGCGCAGGTAGAATAAGGGTATAAAATCATGAAACACAAAATGTAGTCGTGAAAGAGTTAAAAGCTTCGTCAATGTTAGCTCCTCTGTCACAAACTGTGGAATTCCTAGAATGGCGGCTGGTGACCCCTTGGCAAAAAGATGCAACTCGAGTGCAATTCACATCAATTCATATGGCAAATCTATGGAACTTTGTCCCCCACACATCCTGAGAAGGACAAATAACATCCCGAGCTGGCCTCTCAGTTGGCTATGCTGCGGGAAGTTGCGATTCTACACATCGAGTTTCAGTGAAACACTAGTCACTAAACGGGGTTCAAAGGTGAGTATGCCCATGTATGCCCATACTCATATAAGAAGCGGGTACATCTTGGTGATCTAACATAGCAATGTAAATCCAAACATTATTGATGGTTTCCCGGGGTTCTCTGTAAAAAACATGTTGATTTTCCATGTTAGATCACCGGATTCCAGGGTTTCTCTGATCAACAAACTGGTGAGTTTCCAGAGTGTTGCCCTCCCAAAAAAAAGGCGACTTTCCATTGATATGGCAGTTTCCCTATAGTTTTGCTAGTTATGACCCATAGCCATATCACGGGAGTGTTGGCCAGGCCGCGCTGAAGCCCTTGGCCCAGTGACGCTTTCACTCTCTTCTTCTCTTCCTCATCCAGGTGAGGCCAGACCTCGTCGGCGCACCAACGGTGGAAGGGGTCGACCCCGGGGTGGCACCTGGGGAACTGGCGCCGCCCGGATCCCAGTTGGGATCCCAAAGATATCTGTCAACCAAGCACGCCAAATCATGGTGAAAATCATGATTGAAATAAAAAATGATAGTAATTATTAACAATACATATTGAAAACAAAGAATGTATACAAAACTATATTATAAACAATTCTGAGCCACTACCAGCTGTAGATGTTCAACAAATGAAGACCTGCGACCACACAAAAACTGCACACACTTCATGCGCAGAATCGGTGGGCCCCACCTGCTTGATTGGCTGCCCTTGGCACCACTTGTCAACCAATACCAACCACCTGAAACCAATGGCATGTCCAATGACAGTACCTGCTGGTCAGTTCACCCATTTCATCACGAAGTCACCAGGAATCGTTTCGAAAAGCCGAGGCACCTTCTCATCAAGCCAGATGCAAATGTCCTCCCGGACGTTCTCTTGCCTAGGGATGGCCGGCCAAAATTGGCTTCTGAGAGATGCTTGGCCATCAAATGTGAACAATGAATCAATGAACATCTATATTTGATGGGCTTTGTCCAAAAATATTGGCTCAACATTTGGCTCATTAATATTCGTTAGCCATTGCTGGCATAAACCTATAAATGCACACACATTTAAAAATATTGCTATAAAAAAACACATTTGTAGACATATATGTTCAGATGCTGGCATCCAAATCAACCACGACCAATCACTAAGGGCTACCTTAACTGCTAGCTATCTGCTTCTGAGGGTAGTTGCCGACAGTTGCTGGGAACCCGGCAGTGATAAACCTACTTGGTTCAAGATAATTGGAGTGATTGAGCAAAGCGCGTAGGATGGAGCTGGTCAGTTTGCAAATGGGCTGGGTATTTGATGGCTAACGATGGGATATATTCTCCGGGTGACATCAGGGGTACAGCATTTTGCGTGGCAACATGACAGTCTGAGTTGAGGTTCACAGTGAGCTACAGACAAATAAGGCAAAATCACCTTCAATCAAAGTGCGAAAATACCAAGCGCAAGCAAACACATGAAACCAACTGAGCAAACTGGGCCTTTTTGGGGATAGAGTTGGCTCATTGACTTGATGAAGTCCCGTATCCCGCAGCGCAGGCAAAAGACAAAAACACGGCAGAACCCACATGCAAATGCAGCTAACTTATCTGAAATGTGCATACACAAAAAAAAGTGAAACACACACATGTATATGTAGATACATTTGGCATGCATTTATAATAATGTATAATATGCATACTTAAAACATGTAAACAATCTATGTGTAATTCGCGTGCACATGTGCACGAAATATGCGTATGCCCTGGCTACACATCGTCGTGTCAGGCCGCTGTTGCACAACAGCTGAGGTCACTACAATTCCGACCTCGGTAGCAAGCGTGGCCACCCAGCCATCATCCATCTGGTGGTTTCTCAAGCCATAGGGAGCCCCAAAAATGGCTGGTTTATTACTTTAAATAGCTAACAATGGAATACAATGGATGATTTGGGGGGGGGACCCCTATTTTGAGAAACACCCATCTATGAACCACCGGTATCATGGTTGAAAAACACTTCGTCAACCAGAAAATCAGGGCCAGCAATCACTAACCATCCTGGTTTCATGAAGGATTATTTATGGAGATTTTTTGTGGCCAATTCATGATGGCTGATGGTTACTGAAGGATTAGTTAAATAACCATCGATAATCGCTGTCAACCATCGTTGAGCGTCATTGATCATCACCGACCAGCATGGAACACCGTTTTAGTGAACCGATTCATGAACCAAATGGACCATTTTGTATAATTCACCAAGCGTGACAACCATTCATATCGATCAACCACGACTGGTGAACGAAAAGTGTGCACCACTCCAGTAGCAATGGCATATCCATGGCATTCCATGACTAATTGACCACCAGTACTACCATTTGGCTCGGCCACTCCTGGTTAAGGGTCATAGGGACATATAGGGGTACCCCTGGCTCCAAATCTCCCTCCCAACCGCCAGCCAGAGCAAATTGCAAATGTTTCATCACCATCTACATCTGGATCCCCCATTACTACCATATGCTTATAACACCCCTGGTAGCTCCGTAGCTCCCCCTTTAAAGGGCCATAGGGCCATAGGGATACCCCTGGCTCCAAGCAGCTCTCTCCTAACCAGCCAGATTTGTGAAGCAGTTCATGGTGAAACCTGGTGATCTACAAGCGTTCGCCATGACCGTGACCCAGGTTGATTTAGTTTGGGCATCTAAAAGCGTTGGGTGCCTCGACGAACACCTATATCAATGTTCCACACGTATTGGGGTGCAGCTGATATAACCACATGTGTACGTCATAATGATGTGGACATGCCGTCTAACCAAGCGAACGCTTTTCACCACGGGCCATTGCAAAAGAAAAGTGCTGCATCATCAATTGTTGGTGATGACCAGTACAGTACTCCCGTATGTGCCGCATGTGCCATCTTTCTTCTTGCAGTTTATCATAAGGGAAGATCACCTCGACTCTTACCAAACAGTGCTGCTGTTCTGCCTCTGGTGGACTTGTGGCCGCGACGCCCTCCAACCATCACAGCAGGAAGCGGGTGATCCATCAGAAATCATTTTCAGTTTTACCGGCGGCTGGCGATTTACCCGATGGTTTTCAGGTGAGTTACCTGATGGCTTACCATTCATTTAGCCAAATACCGGCAATTTACCTGAAAATGTTGATGATTTGTTGCTATGGATCTCACATGAGTGAGCGGACAATCGTTCACAGCAACCATGGATTACTATTCACCCTCAGTGATGACTTTCGGCCTTCAACAAAGGCCATGCTTGGCGATCTTTGGCAGTGATCGATGTAGATCTGAATGCTGCATTTCTGTATTGACTAGTGATGTAACGATGTAACGATCAGTAACCAAAAGTAAGTAACCATCATGATAATGATGCTTTCAAGCCAGTATCATGCATCATTTGTTCATCTCTATATCATGGACATTAACCAGTGAAATAATCATGATCAATCAACCATTATTGACCGTTATCAACCACTATAAACCACTATCAACCATCATGAATCAATAGCCATCATTCATCTCCATCATGGCCAATTGTCATGGCCAATGGTTCAACCACCATGCTTCGCTCCACCTCCCCACCATCCCGTCATCCGTTTCGGGGCCCCCGCAAGGCTGCCGAGTCCTCGGACGAAACCTCGCTGTCAGTGCCCTGCGCGAGACGAGCGCCAGGAGCTTTTCAGCACAACACAATGCCCAGTAGTCCAATATGTGATTAACAAATCAATTATTGTCAATGAATATTAATTAGCTAACAAATATTGTCAATTAACAATCAATTAACAAATTGTTATTTATTAGTCCATTGCCCAGTATTGTCAAATAAAAATAATTATTGTACTAGTCAAATAATAAGATTAGCAATAAAAAAAAACATGATTATTACTAATAATCTGAGTTTGCAAATAATAATGTATTTTTTATAAAGATGGCAAATAAGAAATAATTCATGGCAAACGGCAAATACAACAATATTGCACAACAGAATGGCAAATAAAGGCTGATAACCATGGCCAAGAATGACAGCTCATCATGGCCAATAATGAATAATGGCCATATGTGATTAATACATAATGCTTAAAAGATGCTGATATTTTCATGCTTCAGAAGGTTTGGTGCTGGTTGAGAAAGAATGGGTCAACAATGGTTAAATACTGATGGTTGAATTCTGTTTATAATCAAACTGTTTCGTGATGGCTTAAACATGCCCGATGGTGACCAGCACAAATAATTTCAATGGTGGTTCATCATGCTTCATAATTAATATTGGTTGACAATTAAATGTAAGGAAACAACTTCGGAAACAACAAAAGCTTTTGGATTGTTGCTAATGGCTGATAGTGCTTCGAAACTGTTGATGACTGTAATGTATCTAATTCACACTGGTTGTTAACAATGGCGATGCCAAACAAAAAAGAAGGGATGACAAGAATGATAAGGATGAGTGATGATGGTTGATGCAAGCGATTATTGATCCCCGCGATATTTTTTGATGCCTAACAACGGATAAACAACGGTTCATGACGGTCCACGTTGAGTGCAACCATGGCTCGTAGTGGCTCTTGGATTTGGATTTTCTACCTGAAATACTCTTAGCAAGTTTAGGTGGGAATACCTCTGACCATTCGACATATAGGGGTGCCCGTGGATAGCCGATGCTGTTGCTGGATAGGGGATGATTGAGTTCTGCAATCTCATTTCACAGCCACTGAGTCGCAGCCATATCTAGATTTATAAGCAGCAACCAACCAATTCATCAACCACAACCAACCGATCAAGCCATGTGTATCCATCAATAATCGTAACCACCTCATTGATATCAATCAACAGGGCAACCAACCAGCTACAGGTCTACATCATTGGCCAACGACCAGCCCATGTCGTTTGACCCTGGTGACTGGTCCCCGCGCCTCTGCCTGGGGAACCACTTGAAACTCAGCCACCATGGACTGAAACCTGCAGCAGTGCCAGCCACATTACGATTGCTACAGCCACAGCGGTGAACTCAGCTGGAAATAGCTATGAAGCCTATAAATAGCTGGAAATATGGTTTACATTGGTGTACCAATTTATCTGGTTAACTAACATGGAAGCTGGAAATCACACGTGTTTATAGGTAAAATAGCTATAAATGGTGGAACCTCACACATTTTTAATCATTTTTATACGTAGATTCAGAAACATATAAATGGTGGAGTTTCCACTTCCGGGTTAGTTTGCCAAAGAGAAGCAATGGTTATATAATATTGGTTAGAAGGAGGGCTCAGGATGGCTAATGGTCAATGATCGATGATAGTTTAATATGTCGGCGAGTCCTGATTATACGCCACGATTTGCCAGAATTCATCCGGCTGAAAGTGTGATATCACGCATGTTCTCGGATCCAGAGCACGCAGTGAACCCCCAGAAAAAACAGAAAAAACGCTCGAAATAGGAGATACCATCACCATAGAATGGGAGTATCAAACACCAGTTTGTGCAGAAATTAAAGCTGATGATTTGCCAATAAATGTTGGTGTTTTACTCGTCTTCAATGGTAACGGGTCCCCTGTGCAGTGAACATCTCACAAAAGCTGTGTGGATGTTACCCACCCATTTGTTTGTTAATTAGTTCATATTCACCCATGGCCATACTTCAACCTTGGGGCATCATAGTAAAGTGTCCGCTGCTCAGGCCTAGACTCGTTGTGGATAACACCGGGCAGAAGGACCCCACGAAGGGGCCCTGTGTAACTCATGATCGTTTCATGTTGTGACAAGGATTCCTGAAATGGGTAAGTAACGACAACTGGAATAAACAAGCTAAAAATAATCATAAACCACCGGTCACATAGATGAATAAACACTGAAGGCCACTTCCATGAAAGCTTGAGAGGTGCATGGATCGTTTGTTTACCCATTACGCTTAGATGCCAAGATACTGCCCACTTCGTATCTCCAATGCTTCTCTTTTTTACATTTTTCGACTTGCACTTCGTTTTCTTCTTCTTCTTCTTCTTCTTCTTCTTCTTCTTCTTCTTCTTCTTCTTCTTCTTCGCTCCGGGCGTGGTTTAACAACCGCTTCAGTGAAGCGCCAAACACAATTTAGCCGGGAAAAAGCAAGGTTCCCTAGCCAGTCATGTACATTGCGACTTGCACTGTTTCATACTGTGTCTGGGCCGCATGACCTCGGCCACTACTGCCAACAAACAGTAACAGTAACATTGATGTTGCACATCAAACGCTACAATACAATTAGGACACAATCATGCAGTAGGACATTGGTGGTTTCCCAGAATAGGGGTCCCCTCCAATCATTCCCTAGCAGTCATTTATAGATTTTATAGTAATGATCCTATCCATTTTTAGGGGTCCCCTATTTTGAGAAACAACCATATATGTAGATATTAACCTTCACCAAACCATGTCCTAAAGCTGGGTGCACCACCATCTGCTGCACCCGGCATCCTGCCTTCTGGTGCTGGCGCTGGCCGGTAACTGCGTGTAGTCCAAGGAGCGCTTGCTCGACTGAGCAGTTGGAAGCTGGCGGTTGGAGTCACCCCACGGGGCCCCGTCTGCTTGGCGGTTTGAATACCAGTTGGTATCAAGAGTAGTTACATGTAATTACTATGGCGAATACCAATGGTTGATAATTATCTGTTGATAAGCTGGTTGGTGGTCGAACCACCCCGATGAAAAACATGCTTGTCGACCAACCATTCGTTAACAAATACTTGGGAAAATGAGAATAAACAAAACTACCAACCAGCCATCATTGCTTCTACGAACGGACTAAGGAATCAACGAACAAGTGACCTGAGGAACACACTAACCACCCAAATGACTAGCCGTGCATTAGTAATTATGACCCAGCCATCATGGGCTATCTAAAGAAGAAGAAAACCTCTGAACTGCACCTTGAACCCTATCTAATGGATGATATCATGTGTCATGGTTGTTCGTCCAAAATGTTCATCGATATACTGTATTCATTATATAACTGGATCAAATCTGCATACGTTACGACAATATCGTGTAAATGTTCAGAGTCGATGTCACTTGCCCAAAATTTCCACCGAGCAGTTTGCAGCTTGGGGCTTTTTTCACGAACCGGTCTCCACTTCACCGGGCGCCCCAGCTGGCGATGAGGGCGACTCTTTTCCCTTGCCGTCCCGGAACCAGCCGAAGACGTCGAGGTACCTAAGCCGTGGAAACAGAGGAAGGCCAAGTGAGAAAATGACAAGCTAGAAATCACCATGGTTCATGATGCTTCATGATGGCCATCGATGGTTTAGAAGGGTCAATGATGTGACGCAACGGTTCATGAACGTTTAGCCACACTGATTTCGACCATGGAATGCTGGCCCAGCTTCCTGCTAGCACCGAGCACTGAGGCGCAAGCAGAACTGCCCGGAATTTGGTGGGCAAGAAAGAACCTCGCAGGACCATCATGGACCCATCAGGGCGTAACCTGGTGGGTCTGGGCGTAGCCCACTGGAAAAATCACCCCTTGGCGCTTTGGAGCAAGCTCTCCACCCCTCCGGCAAACCAGGGAGGAAAACGTACAATCACATACAATCACTAGACTGGGAGATCCATGCTAACAAACTCCCCATAGATGGTAGCTCCCCAGCCAGTTCTGGTAACACAATTGGCCTGCAGGAAGAAGACATGGAGCTACCATCCCTCGTGGGGAGCTGCACCGGTCACTAGTCGGCCCGCTGCTGCGGGGGTGAACTGACATCCGCCGAGCCAATTTTTTGTTGGCTATAAGCTATGACCCATCCCCCGGGATGTTTGTCATCAGCTGCAGCTCCCTGCGCACCCAGAAAATCTGTTGAGACCTATTGGGGTTCAACAATGAAGGGCGATCAACTCCACTAAAATATGATTATCGACTAATCACGGCCTAAGGTACAGTAGTTGGTTGGCGTATGAATATGGTATTGAATTCCAAACTAGTATGTCATAACAGATCAATAATAGACAAAAATAGTGGTGGAATCAACAAGTCGATTCCACTGAAAAGTTCCACTGGTTGAAGTACTGATCTTCCCTTGGAATGAATCTATTCTATGATGCTGGTTTATCAACTGGGATTCAAATCCCATCAGTTATTGGTTATGAATGGAAATAACTAACATCAGTCATTGGTGTATCCCAGTGGAATGTTAGTTATTTCCATTCACAACCAAACATCAATAGTTAACATGAGTTATTTGTGCATCCACATCAATAATTAATCAACATCAGTTATTATTCGATTAAAATCCCAATGGAATCCCATCACCAGCGGCTGAAACGGTCTGAGGACCCACCGTTCTCCTGCTTCTGGACGCCCAAGGCCTGCCCAAGGGCGATGCCGCGATACTGCTGCTCCGCATGAGAGTCCTTAATGGTTGGTGACAAGGGACCGGGACCCCCAAGCCTCAGCCCAGTATAGCTAAGCTGGTTGATAACTAGGGCAACTACTAGGCCAGGCAAATGATGGCACATGGCAGATATGACTACAGTCAAAGTTGCGAAACTTCATCAGCTTGTAACTGAGGGACGCCTAATATTTCACGCTGATTTATGATGGATCGTGATCTATGATGGTCGGTGTTGCTGAATGATTCTTGCTGATGCTTGCTTCATGCTGGTTGATGATGATCCATGACAACCGTTGGTGCAATGCTTGATGATCGCTACTGATGGTTGATGATTTCTAACAAATGTGGAGTTGCCCTTTTCATGTGGCTTAACGGGCTGACAATTTGGCTATGTTCCCCAAGGCCTGTTATGGATGCTGGAAAGCTTAGACGAACAAAATCATCTCAGCGGCAGCCATCCTTCAGACACCCAAGGGAAAGAAAGACTCAAGGCATCTCAAGGCAAGTAAACCGACCGAAATCTACCGACTAGCCATCGTCATAAGCAAATATCTTTTGTCCATTATTGATGACTATAGGTATAGGTGTGGCTAACGATGCTTGATGGCGAACATGCCTAAACCAAGTAACTCAGAAAAATCTGTCAGTGCCATGCGCCATCTGAAGCCAACAATGCCCTGATTCGATCTCCGCCCATTCGCCACCCAGGACGCGCCCGCAGGGAGAACAGCAGCCATCCCCTCGGAGCATCGCTTCAAGCAGCGGGGAGGCTGTGCCATCTCCAAAACCATGCCGTGATCAATTACGCATGTACCCTACCTTGGGCGAGGCACCAGGACTGAAAATGAGTAGCTAAGGCAAGGCACATAATTATAAAGTACTATCATGTACTATCTGTCTGGTTCGTTGGCTTTCTATTTTTGCACAACCGTTGGCACCCTGCCACGCACCTTCGCAAATGGTCCAAACACACCGAAGCTCAGTTCCCAACGCGTGCGTCATGGTGGCGATCGGAAAGAGGATATAGACCTTAGCGCAGGTCATCCTGGGGACACCCCTGGGATACCCCTGGCCCTTCCGCTCGCCCACCCGCACCAAGGCACCAAGTAGGTGCACCACGCCACAGATGCGCGAGCCTGGGTGGGATGGCCAAACCGCGGAATGGTAGCAGCTTCAATAGCATCCTCTGATGAGGGAGGTCCGAAACAAAGGCACCCCCTCAGTGTTACCATGTGTGACCCGAAAATGATGATTGGATGTCATTGGCAAGGAACAGCCAGCAAGCTTACCACAAAGCACGTAGCCCCATAATGTCTAGCTTTGTGAAACGATGCTGTTGGCGTAGCCATGAAAGATCCAGCCGCTAATAATCCCCAGTCATGATAGTTAATCACCAGCTAGTGAGCAGCTGGTTTACCAGCAGCTGGTCCATCCCCAGCTGTTGATAGAAAAGTGCTGCCAATAAACCCCACGTGTAGCTGCTGATAGCTCCCTGATGGTCAGTCAGCCGAAGCTATGCCCCAGGTCGGAGACCAGGTCTGGGCTCCCCATACCCAGGCCATGGTAGCACTCAGCAGGGGCCCTGCGACCAATAGGAACCTCGCCAGGTCCTGGCGTTGCCATGGCTGACTCATGCGTGACGCTGATTGACCCCAATCACCATCATGGTACCGGTAATCCAAATCAATGCATCACATTGCATGAAAATGGATGCCTCCATATTAAGTTCCATATTGCAAATACAACTACATATAGGAGTCCTATTCACTAGAGACTATACTCATTAGCTGTTGTGAACGGCTACGGAGTCCTTACAACTCATGGGCCTTCACAAGACAGGCACCGTCCCACCATGTCCCACCGGTGCCTGCTCCATCCGTGTCATGGAAAAATCCAGCTGCGCCACGGTGACGGATGCCGCCACCTTGGATCCGGCGCCTTTGACCGCTGGCTACAGCTGAACCCTGGCCATAGCCCTGGTAGAGTTGGTTGCTATATCCTTACTTAGAGTTGGGTATGATATATAGACTATAGATAGATAGATGTATATATATATAATATACTGTGACAATATCATCCCTCGGGTTTTGAAGCGTAGCCGGAAACATCTAGAAACTGCTCACAACAGCTATTTGCAGCTGACTTCCCAACAAAACTGGATCTTCACAGCTCTAGTAGCCATCCTTGGATCTCATGAATCAGCCAGCGTAGCATCGAGTAGCACCACTGCACCATGACTGCCGCTCGGCCGCCGAACCATCACAAAGGCCACCTGAACAGCGCTCCCGGGAATTACCAATGCAGCGGGCTGACTCATGCTGATGGCATCTGATTACCTGCATTGTAAATTGTGAATGAATGTTAAGTGTTAATTGTTGATTGTTGATTGTCAATTGTTAATTGTTAGATTAATGATAGAATCTGATTGTTGATTGTTAATGAATGCTGATTGTCAATTGTTATTTTTTGTCAATCAACTATCCTTATCAGAAACCATGGGAAATAATCGACTATCATTATTTATCACTGATCAAGTATCACTACTGCCAACTTATGCCAACTTGAGGTGGTGTCCTTTGTGCTGCTGTCTTTCAACCAGCTGTATCAATATGATTGGCTACAACCAATGATATGGGTGTGAATCGCCAACTGTGTACATAGAATCGACCAATATTAATCACATTTGTATGGGATGGTATGGGATGGTATGGGATGGGATGGCAGGACCAAAACAACTGCTGGTATTAATGGATAGCCAATAATATTGGGTCAGTTGGTTTTTTTCTTCAGTAGCCCAAATAAAACTTGGTATAGATCTGCAAAACAAGTGACGACCGATAGTCTACATATGGTTTTAAAACCATATTGCTCGACCAATATGGTATCATGCTGATATATTGGAAACCAATCTAATTATTGACCACATTAAACTGGCTGGCCTGGCTAGCAAAATATCGATATCCACTGGTTGCCGGAACATGATCAAGAATCAGCTATCAGCTGCCTGTGGGATGCCAACATTGTAAACAACAGGAACTAACCATTGTCAAATTACCTAAGTTAAAGCAAGAAACAATTATCAAGAACCGTTGTAAATACAACTTTCTGACAACGGCCGTGGACAACCAGGAGGAAGCAATATTACTTTTTCCAGTTCTTGCCCAGTAAATGACAGCATGAACCATTAGAAACAACCGTACTCTATACAAGCATGAACAATTAGTTTGGTAGCCACTACCAACCATTGCTACCATGGTGACACACTACTAGAACAATTAAGAACACTACTTGTAAACCATTCTGGGTAGCCATCAATTCACATACCACCATGCTATTTAGTTATTCATTAAAATTGCGTGCTAGTTAATGCGAACCAATTATGGCTATCGACCATTTGTGGCCATAACAATTAATGACTAATGATGGCTATGACTATGCCCATGTCAAGCCATGGCTATTACTATGGCTATTACTATGACTAATGATGGCCAATGATGGCTATTACTATGGCTATTACTAATGATAACAATTCACTCTTTGTACCTACTAGCCAGCACATCATCCACAAGCATTCAGCGAGCTGGGTGCTCCGAGCACAGAAGGCAG
>VSDK01024603.1:51284-64137 GCA_009767595.1 Symbiodinium kawagutii
TGATGATGATGATGATGATGATGATGATGATGATGATGATGATGGCGGTAGTCATGACAGTCGGGATCGCCAATACAACCGTTGCTCAGACTGCACGTAGCCAGAAGCATGCAACCAAAGCTACCACTGCACTCAGCAGCTGGTGGGTTCCACATGACAAGGCCTAGGCGCAGCTGTCACCAGTGCTGGGACTGGGGTTTGGCTGTGGGATGTGATGGACGTCTATGGATCAAAACCTCTGGTAGGCCAGCTTGGCAAGGGAAAATCGTGGAAAACCATGGGGGGCTGGAGAGCCTACCATCTTTAGATTACGGATGATCTACCTATTCATAATGGCGATGTTTCATATCCACCTTCATCAGCAGGAGACGCTTGAGATGGCCAAATAGCTTCCACACTCAAAATGATCCTTGGAGCCTGAGCCTCAGGTGCTTAGTGGCGCTTGCGGGGACCTCCCTGTTTCTGCAGCCCGAACTGCTCAACTTGTAAGCTTTCATAAGCTTTCATAAGCTTTCTACAGCTTTCTTTCCTTCCCTTCCTGGGTTACATCTCTCCCCGTTCCTTCTCAAAATATCATCCAGCAACATCCCCGAAGCCCTCGCGCCCTCGCAATGTGACACCACCGCAGCGTCTTCTTTTGGATCAGCGGTGAATCGCAATGTCGGCGAGCCAAAGGCGCTTCACAACTCTCCTGGGCGCTGGAAAGGCTGCAGCCAGGGTTTCAACAGTGATGGCCAGGCGGTGGCCGAGGCATCCGCTGTGAATCTGAGTCTAGCTTCAGACCGAGGGAACGAAGTAAAACTGGATGAAGCACTAGCAACATCAACAGGTGTTTACTGGATGAGTCTATAGCTTCAGTCAAGGACCGCTTCGACTTGGCGGTTAGCTAAAACCATCAAAATTAGTCATCACCCAGGACCGGTAAAAGCCAGAATTAGTCCTCCCAGATCAACCAGGTATTGGTGATCTCGTGGCCGTCCTGTGCCTCCCCTTGCGTTGCTTAACCAAGGCTACCAGCGCTCCAATCCAACAACCTGATTCCATGATAGACCTGGTTGGGAGCCTGGGATTTAGAGGTTCCTCTCAGCAGTGCCCAGGGATCCAGACTCAGCAACTTGACTCTTGCCGGTTGATTCTGGTTTTGATGACATGCTCCGCTTTGGAAAACAACTCCAGAGATCCATGGACCTTAGCACTTTCATTCTCAAGCCCCGAGCGCCGCCCCTCAGTTACGTCCTGGCTCCTCAATTTCCTGCATGCTTCCATGGATCATCAACCATCAAACATCGTAAAAAGTACCATTCATAACTCATCATTTCGTGGTTGAAGCATCGCTTAGCCATCATCAACTAGCCAGTGATTAGCCAACTACCAACCATTGATCAGCCACTCAAATCATCATTTTTCTGGCTTAGTTGATTTGATTTTACCAACTTATCACTATCAACTGCCATTTTCTGGCTATCTCCAGTTCAAGTTTCTGGCAATTTTCTGGCAATTAACCAACTCAACTCTCCATTTTCTGGCTATCAACTCATCATTCTCTGCCAATATCAACCACTAAAATCTCAACCACTTAGTGGTTGATCATCACCAATCACTTGCTGACTGTTTGTATCGCCTAGCTTCGCTGGGACATAAACACAAAATCGGAAAAAATCACTATTAACCACTATTTGGTGTTCAGTTAACCACTATTAATCACTATTATCAGCCATTGAAATCTCACTTCACTCCACCAGTTCCCGAAAATGGCTGAGGCCGGTGCATTGGAGCTCAGGGTGGTGCACTGGGCAGGGCTGCAGCTTCGGCATAGCCGCCGCCGGTGGCCTTGGGTGACACGCCAGGGCTTAAGGATGGCTAAGGATGCGGCTAAGGATGCTTGATGATGCGTGAGTTGAGGGCGGTGTCATGGTCAAATGATGGTCATATGATGTTTGACGATGGTCAATTGATGGCAGAATGATGGTGAATGATCACAGGATGTGATCATTAATTACGTGATGATGACAAATGATGGCAAACAATGGTGATATGGGCAATTGTGCTAGCCACAATCATGACGAATGATGGTTCATCGGTGACTATTATGATAAGCTGATTGTCATCTTGAGCGGATGGTTGATGCCGGGCGTGCGGGGCGAGTTGATTATTTTGTAATTGATGATGGGCGCTGGCTATTTTTTGATTGTGCATCATGCTGACCAAAGAGTGGCGGCATTATGGTCAATGAGCCCTCTGCTGGCGAACGATTAATTATATGGCTAACTGGTGGCTTACTGGCGTCTAGCTGATGATGAATTGATGGTTCACCATGTCAAGTCTGGACGGGATTCAGAGATAGACATGCAGTAAAAATGATTCTGTGATGTGCTTCAAGGCATTTTTGTTGTTGCGTGTTTGCTTGAGGCTCTGCTGTGCTCAAGGATTTTGATCATTTAGATTCACCGCAAGCAGGCTGTTGAACCACCTTAACTTACACGCTGGGTTTGTTGATGGGCCCAATTGTAGGAGTTTCTGAATTTTGACCACCAAACAAACATGAATCCCCGCAGGTTTCAGTAGCACGATGCCCAAGCGTGTTGGAAATTGTCACTTTGGGATGGCTGGGAGGTTGCCCAACAGTGCCTGCCAGTGTTTAAAAAAAAAAGGCAGCAAAACGAACCAGGAAGGTTGACCATGAAGATGAGAACCTATGATCAATAACCAGGGCCTTACAAGCAGGAGTTATACTATCCGAATTGATCACAGCAATTTGTTGAAAATGGTACTACTGTGTTGAACTATGACGTACTATGACTATAACCAGTTGACCTTTAGAACCTGACCGAACTTCAACGCGTAGAAACCCAGCACCAGAACCCACCAGCTACCACCAAGCGTCTCCAGCTTCTTGCTGCCTCCGGACCTGATCGATTGTGTCTCCATGGCCCATCCTGGCCCTAGATCTCCCCAGGGAAAGCTGGGCCAATCATTGGTTGGCTGATGTTGGAAAAATAATGTTGAATCAATCCTAGCATCAAAATGCATCAAAACGTTTACAGAAAAAAATCCATGAAGGAGAAACATCTTGGGAACCTGTGGGGAGTTTTTTGGGTTCCTGTTCACACACGCTTACCATGTCTTGCTCTTGTTCCAGCCTTATCTGGCTATCATGTTGCCCCATCATGTTCTATTCATTGGGCCCTATAAGTTTTGATGATTTGGGGTGAATTCATGTGAATTCATGTAAATTCCCAGGGTAGCATCAAACGTTGGAGATTGAAACGCTTCACTTCTAGGATTGTATGCGCATCGGCATATCGTCCAAACATGACCTCACTTTCAGACCTGAGGCATGTCTTCAAACATTCCGAATATGGCTGTCTATGGTTCACTACTTCTGGCTACATTCATGTTATTCCCGCTCATGACTCCACGATGCACCATCGTCACAGAACCGCCCACTGCGCCATGGCACCTCATCAAACATCAACTTCAAGAAACGGTCGTACTCTTCTGAGGAGGTGATCGCCTTGCCCAGGGGACATGCGGATGGGGCATCGCTCAATGGTGACGTTCATCAGTTATTACGGGGCTTAGTCGGTGACTTCACCGACCTTATTGGGTAGCTACGGCATACTACGGCTACCATGGCTATATTGCCCCGAGATATTCCATTGAAGAATGTTGAAGCTATTCCATTCGATTCCAGGATGAGGTTGCAGCAAGGGCCACTTTCCGGCATATGTGCCATGGCAGATGAGGTTTGGCTAGTAGATTCGGTCGGTTGCACCGGTCACATGCACAAAGGATTGCTACATTTTCCTGGTATCAATATCGAATGATGATGCCTCTCAACAGCCTAGCTGGAAGGTAGGCTGATACATGGCATCTTCCAGCGTCATGGCACTCCAATGCCAACCCCTGGACCAAACGGCAACTCCCTGGTAGTGGGCTGAACCTAATACCCGGAGTGGCTTTGATGAATCCACCATCACTACTGGCCATTGTTGCTGCCTATTTCGATTGACCGCACCTGGTCCTATGCCCATGCCCTCTGTCAAGGTAACCATTGTTCTTCAATTGGATGCATCGCCTCGGGGCGCCCTAAGTTACCAAGATCAACATGTCTTGCAGGAGGACACCGGTCCACCAACCCCGGCTCCTGAAGGTAAGGATAGAGATTCTCAGAGTCATCGCCCAAGTTTTCTTCGATCTCCTGTTGGCCCCGTGCGTTGTGAAACTCCAAGGGGGTCAGTCACTTAAAATGATGGTGGGATCAGGGGCCCGCCGGCGGTTGCATCACCCATGATCACAACACCTATGTGCAAACCCTAGTGTCAAACGCCAGCTTTGAAAGGCCCTGCGCCAAGCGTGTCGGCCACGGTCTCCCCCGTTTCCTGAATATAGCCGCAGAGCTCATGAAAACTGTCTTCCTTAGACTGCTGGAGCTTCAGCGGCTTCCAAGGAACCTAATATCACAATAAAAATAATAAAAAAAAACTGAATTTTCCAGAAAAGTATCCGAAAACATCACGAGGACTGACCAACGGCAAGCCCAGCTTCAGTCATGCCCAAGGAATGCAGGATGGTCTGAAGGTGTTTCTCAAACATCTCCCGGTACTCCTTGTGATACCTGAGCAAAGCACCAACCAGCACCACCGCTAGTTCACCGGTGTACCCAACAAACCTGTATGATCCTGCATGGAATTGTCTGGGCATCATGGTCCGAGGCAAATCAACTAGCTATAAGACTATTCATCCCCTTATGACTAAACATCCGCCAAAAAAGGAGCGAGAATAACTCTGGCACGAAAGCTTTTGGGAGTGCCCTTTTTGATTTCAACTACTGGATATTTACCATTTATTATCATTACATCAAACATATTCAAAAATGCACTCTCCTAATTTAGGATTCAGCTACTTGCCACAATATAGCGCAGTCATGCGCAGTCACCAGTTGTACCCGGAGCCAGCCGTTACACCTTCATTGCTGCCTGTGTTGTATCCACCATTTTGTTGATGTTTTTGACTCATCCGCCCTCCAAAATCATTCCTGCCATCTATTGCGAATGCTCTCTTATTGATACTGGGTCATAGTGGGGGGTTGAAAAAAGAGCATGATGTAATGACCTACGACATTGGACTTTGAACACCTTGCCATCAGCGATTTTAGGGTATACTCCAAGGATAAGTGTAGCGCCAACTGTGCAATAGAATGTGTGCATCACTTCATGCGTTCGATTTATGCAATGCAGAAAAAAATACATACACTGCACGCAAGACCGCCTGTTCTTTGCTGCAAACTCAACAGGGAGATCCATGATTGGCATGGCGCTATCTTTCTTTGGCTTCTTTTTTTAAATCTCCCATTCTCACCAAGTAATGATAGATCCATAACAATAAAGTACCACCATACGTGCCGATCCACCATCGTATATGGGGGGTTCCTAAGGGCTGGATCTCCTCTTACTGTCAACTCCAAATAGCCTCCCGAAGTACGGTCGATAACTGTGTTAAGAAAATTTATTAAACAAGAAAATAGACTCTAATTTTTGGGGAGAGTAATTTACTAGGCTCTATTTTTTGGATTTTTTTGTTTACAAGTAACTACGTTTATAATTACAATTAATGATTTGCACTAACAAGCACATAATATTATTTATTAATAAATAATTCACACTGCGTGATGCTCTGCAGCAACAAAATCCCTGTTCGCACCCCCATCCAACCATCACACTGCGTGATGCTCTACAGCAACTAAATCCCTGTTCGCACCCCCATCCAACCATCACACTGCGTGATGCTCCCCTAAAATTCCAGGAAAACGGAAGATTCCGACCAGGCAGGTCACAACCTCCTATATTGGGTCCTGCCCATCCATTCATTTGCAGTTAAGGCCTATGTTTGGCTGATGTTTCAAGGAATTTCAGACCAGTTCCAGATCCCAATTTGCACAGAGAATCCTATTAGCGGCTCACCCCCATCACCGACTATTTCCAATGACCGAATTAAGAAATCCAGATTAGAGTCTATTTCGAGGCACATATTTCTTAATCACAGGGTGTGGATTAAGAATTTTTTTAGACTCTAATCCAAAAATACGTATTTCTTAATACAAGCATCAGCCGTATAGCATAACTTCCTGCAAGATAGCCGGCTTAATAGATCCAGTCACCTTTGGATAGATAGATAGAGATAGAGATAGAAATAGAGATAGAGATAGAGATATAGATATAGATATAGATAGATATAGATAGAGATATATAGATATAGATCTAGATATAGAAATATAGATAGATATAGATATAGATATATAGATCTAGAAATAGAAATATAGATCTAGATATATAGATAGATAGATATCTGTGTATATCAAGGTATACACAACAGTCTATAAAAACACCTCGGACAGCTACCCTCAGCGCGCTCCAATCCCCACCCTGGGATGATCACCATTGTTCTCCAGTCAGTGGCTTCCAACCATTGGCAGCCCCTACCGCTATTCTAAGTGAGCCGTTGTTTTAAACATTGCTAGTGGATTACGTTCAAAGGGAAAAACATACAGTAATTGATCGATTAGCCATTATTTCAATCATGAACCATTCTCTCTAACGATTTTAAGGATATATCCAGCTCTTAAGAAACCGCCAGTTTCAAAATTAGGACGGGATTTACCATCAAATATAGGAGCTATCAGCCGCTGGATCTCCTAATGAAACCCGATGATAAACCATGAAAAATTACCTATACGGACATCAGAAGGAGCTGATTCTAAACACGATGTGCCAGCATGCATCGATCAACAAAACCATTTTCATACGATCTGTTCTTACTTACGATTCATGGTTCACAAGAATTGTATGCCAGCAAACCTTACTCTCTGACCATCGGTCCCTTATACAAACATGCAATGGCATGCAATGACCCCAATTTCCAACCAGCAGCTGCTGCATCCCGGGCTACTCCGTCCAAATCAACGGCTGAGAGCCGTCCGGGCAGGTGGACAGAAAGGCTCCAGCGCGTTCAGCCGCGAATTGCCTTGGGCCAGCGAGGGGTGATCACAATGGGGTGGTCATCAAACGTGGTGGATTAAGGAAGTGGTTCAATCAGGTTGGTCATAGTTGGTCCAGGAGGTGGTTCAACCTACCAGTGAGGTTAGTGAGGTGGTGGCCCGGCCGAAGTTGCGAACAGCCGATGGAAAATTATGCGAACAATACATGACAGCTGGTTTACATATTGATGCGAGCAATACCAGTGAATGGCTCATTGATGTTTAGTTCGTTGATGTTTAGTTCATACTTGGTCAAGTACCAAATGACACTGATCACCAAACGTTTCTGGAATGCCATGCGCCACTGCTTACACTATTGTTTGCAGTTGTCAACTGGATGGCTCCCATCATGCTCGTGGCATGACCCAAAAAAAGTTCGCCACACACTTGGCAAATAGGTTTGTCAAACAGTTCTTGAGATCCACTGAAGACCGAGAAAACCATATGATTTCAAGGCCTTTTCAGAACCATATAGCCATTTCTCTTCAACGTCACCCATCGCTGAACAGCTCCATTCTGTCTCAGGACTCGCATTCGCTTCTCAACATTCTGTCACAAGCACCTTTCTGACACGCTTGAGTGGTGCAAGACCTTGTCTCAAAGGCTATTGCAGCAACAAGCACCCCACTTATAACACATGATTGGCAATTACGGCACGAATATGACTGAAACCGCCCATGAGACACCCAAGCACGGTTGTCATCTGCCGGTATGGCATCAGGAATCCATCAAGTTGAGAGTTAGGCAGTGCAAAGTGGTTACCTTCGGACTTCTGGCTGCTACGCAGAGTTGGCCCATCTCATTGGGCGATTGCAACTGGTCGCTTGGCTTTCACCGTTATGAGTCGCCTAATCATACCATCAATGTCCATCATTAGCTGATGCTGGTATCAGCATGTCTTGGGTACTTTCTGAAAGATTCATATGCTGAAGCCGGTTCTCGATGCTGCTTATCTCTGGCCCTTTTCCCTCAGTATTTCCTCTGCGTCCCCGATGCCCAGACCGGTAGCTCCGTCGCATGGCACTTGATTCTTGTCGCATCAAGGGACTGAACGCAAGCTTGAAAGTTGGCATCATGAAAGCCCCGCCTCAGTGGTGGAAAAGCTCATCTCTGGTGCAAGTCGCTTCAACTTACTTGAAATCTTCTGGATCCAAAGCATTTAGTAAGAAGTTAAGCTAAGCATTTAGTAGTTAATCTTTTGTGTTAGTGCGGCCGCCGTCTACTAACACAACACTCTTCGACATCAACCGCCCGATCTTGCATCAAATCCATCTGCAAGGACATCTGCTTAAGATTGAAAAAAAGGTGTTGGGAGGAAATGAGCAAGTACTAACTATCTGTCATCAGCCGTCAACAATGAACTAAAAATTCACCCTTCGTGACCATTCTTGACCACTTATTAACCCATGATTAACCATCATTCAACCCATGATTCACCATCACTCAACCCATGATTCACCATCACTCAACCCATGAGTCACCATCATTCAACCCATGAGTCACCATCATTCAACCCATGATTCACCATCATTGAGCCTGTGACCAACCCGTATGCTTCACCATGATTAGCCCATGACTAACCATCAAAATTGACCCATGATCAACCTGTGATTCGCCTACGGCTTCACCTGCGCCAAGTGACAGCACCGGCTCCAGGCTCGAGCCGCCGCCAGACATGGCCTTCAGCCGTTCCATCTCGCGGTCCAAGGCGTCGAAGGACGTCATGGAGAAGCGAGGCGATTGCCACCGGGGCCCCCGGCGAGGGAGCTGAAACTCAGTGGGATGTTTTTCTTTGATGCTGTGTGATCATCTTAGTTCATGATCTTGATGGTGAATGATGATTGGTGGTTGGTTGATGGTTGGTAAATGATGGTTAGTGGTGGTCTAATCGTGGTTTAATGATGCTTTGGTTGATGATTTTGGCTGGCTAATGATTAAGTTAATGATGGTTGATGATGGTTGGTTCATGGTTGGTTCATGATGGGTCAAGATGGTGAATGGTGGTCTAATCATGGTTTAACGATGCTTGAATGCAGGTTAGCGGAACAAAATGGTTAATTGGTTCCTAATTGGCTGGGGTACCTATGGTGAATGATGGTTAGTGATGCTTGGGTCATGGTCAGTCGATGGTTGGAGATGATGGTTAAGAGTGGTTACTAGTTTCTCTCTCTCACTCTCCATCGCCATCACTAGTAACTCGTGAATGATGATTCTCTAACGGTGATGGTTAGCTGATGGTCAATAATGGTTGCTTGATGGTTGACTGGTGGTGAAATGGTTCAATGAGTTTCTTAGCCATGGAGGATGAGAAACCATGGGCTTCCATGTTCTCAGGCACCTGTTGGGCTGTATTTTGGGGTGGTAGAAGTTGGTCGGGTCCCTTCCATCTGGGCCTGAAGACCTTGAGCTACCAAATTCCAACCGATCTCCTGTCCATTCTGTAGGCCTCCTCAGGTTCACAATGGTCAATCGCGGTCATTAGATCATAGGTAAACAGCATTGCCATGCTTCTGGTGGGTTTGAATACTGAAAGCACTTCGCCAACTCAGATGCATGGCTTCCAGGAAAGCAATGCAGTTGCGCATGCTGGTGCTGTGCAATTTCTGAGCCAAGGCTGTCAAAAAGACTTTCGAGAGTTGCTAAAACGCGGCACACTGCTGGTTCATAAATGGGTGTTGGTCAACAAATATGTTTACTAGCACTGGTTCAAGATGATTTTGAAATACAATCGTCATATTTTGGTGGTCACCAAAGATCAGCAAATCACCTTCTTAAGCTATATCTGGTTGCTGATGTCTCAGCCATTTCAACACATGCTGGTTAAGTTGGTGTTCCATCGTCCCAGGCAACCCTCGACATGACACATTGGCCGAAGCCACTTTCAGGCAACTGTGGTTGGTTTGTGTCCTTGGATGCTACCCAGCTAGCCGCAAATCAATGATCAATTCCATTCCCCTCTTCCTTTAATATCTGTTGCACATTCCGAACGGCTTCCACTTCTACGCAGCTCCATTTAACAAGTTGGTAGGCTGGCCATTGGTGCATCCTGCCCATGGACAACCGATACATGGACAGCCCTGGCAAATCCAGGGGTTGACCATGGCATAATGGGTCATCCCAGGTACACATTGAGCACATCCTATCCTCAACAATCTGCCCCCCTATTGATTGCTGAGAATTGAAGACAAAAACAACTTGGCGGTTTTGTATTGGGGGGGTTCGTAGTAGGGGGAAAAGATTAATTGACCATCAATGATCAGCTGGTTCATGCCATCCGATGCTATCCCGCAACCAGCTCCGTCAAAAATCCTCTGAGCCAGCTCCGTAGCAACCGGGAAAGCTCCCCAGCAGGTACGGTCCATGGCTCCCCGGCCGTGCGCGTAAAAGCATCGAAGGCTTGATACTGCGCTTGCGAGCGCCGCGCCAGGTAGACGTGCCGCCTGGTTGGAAGGTGCCATGTCTTGATCACATGTTGATCCAATGGAGTTTCCAGCTAAGCCCGTGCCAGCATAGGAATCATATTAATATGGAATCATATGCGGTTCAGAAATGTTGAGCAATGATGACCCCAAGCCACGCCACAAAGGACATGTCTTTTTTCGAGAAGGAGCACCGAATCTCACCCATGTTGTCAATTCATTTGATGGATTCCGCTAGATTCAAGAACTATATCGAGCCATTGTTGGCTTTAAGGTCGTGCCGCCAATATGGGGACAAAATCACAAGTGTGGGACCTCCAAAAGCCATGGGATACCCCCTTGATGGATACGTAGACCCATTGTCATATGAAATGCCTCTGGTTTCAACCTATTATCCTCTCACTAGGTAGCTAACGTCAATGTGGCAGTTAATCGTTTCAAATCATTCTTGTTTAAACTGCGTTCATTCGAAATCACCTGGCCGCAAAAGTCCCGTAAACAATGAGCGCCGGACAATTTCACCAGGGAATTTCGCAGTAGATTCCACGGCAAGGATGGCCTGGTATGCCTAAGCTAGAATAAAATCCTTTTTCATGGGCGTGCTCCCAAACAATGAGGGCGTCCAAAGTCAATTACCTCCTTAAACTACCAATCATCTCTGCTGGGACCTTCAACTCTCCCTTTCTGGCGACATAGACCATGCATCAGCATCCATTCCCACGGCCGATCGCTCGGGGGGAACCTCCTTTCAACGGGGATCTGCATGAGCTCGTACCTGGTAACCACAACAGCCATAACAGCAGCGAGGGCCAGCGGATGGCAATGGTAGAAGAAACCAGCCAAGAGTGGGGGTACAAACAAGGAGCCACAAGTTGCAGCGATTTGGGATTCTGAGGGCATTCTGCACTGAGCCCTTCCATCGAGCTAGGCCCAGTTGGTTAGGTCGGCTTCTTCGGGGAAAGCTTTGTGATGCGCAACGGAAATAAGATCAATAAGGTACAATGAAAAAAATGTAAACATCTATACACTCACCTCACATGGGCAAATAAGTATCTTCATTTGAGGAATTTGAATCTACCACTCAGCACTCGCCAGGGCACAATCCTTGCCGGTCTTCGGCATGCGCCTGGCCAGCCGACCGTGTAGCTTCGGCATCGTTGCGTCATAGACCCGCCCCACCACGCGGCTAAGGCTATGCGTTTTTTCGACCCAGCCATGTCACATATCGTGGAAATAGGAAACTATTTTTTCGACATGTCTCAAGAAATATGGGGGCAAATCCCCCGCAGTCATTGGTCAGTTACACTGCAATTACGGGTGGTAACCATGAATCAAACACCATTTGCCACCATACCCTTCTTAAACATCATTAAGCGTTGACAGCAACTGTCGACCATTACTGACCCTTCCTAATGATAATCCATCAATCCATCATTAGCCATCATCAACCATGTGTTGAGCATGATTAACCACTATGTTTGTTTCCCACTGTTGTTGATCATAACCGCCTGAAGATAAGCAGCCTATCAATCATCATCAAGTATGTTTCCAATTACTTTCCCATGCTTGGTAAGCTGGTCATTTATGAAGGATTGACAAATGTAAGCAAGTGGTTCTTATTAATTGGTGTTTCTCAAAATAGGGGCACTCCCAAATCATCCAATGTTAATCATTTATAGTAAATCATCCATTTTTGGAGGTTCCCCATGGCTTGAGAAACCACCAGAGTAGATATAGTTAATATAGTTGTTTGAACCCCATAAATGTTGTTTAAACACTGTCCTATACCAAAAAACAAATAATACATATGTTAACCCCAAATATTCTTGTAATGACAATGATGTTTGATTGTTCGTATTTGTTGGTTACAACCCTAAAACCAATCAGTTGATCATTTGAATGACCACTTGCAGAAACTTTTAACAAGCGGGTGATTGTTGGTTATAGTCATAGCTTCTATAAAGGGCTGCGGGTCAAAACCCCGTACCCCCAGTTCCCCTCTCATTAACCATTGTTTTCCCTATTAGTTGGTTGGTGGATATTGATCCATAGCCATAAACAAACTATGGCTCAGATCCACACCTCCGACGCCGTTGATCAAAACTACCACGGCTAAGATCCATCCTCTTCACCATCGCCATCCCCGTCCACGCTCCTCTTTGAACCAGGGGTCAATGGCGCGGTCCTCAGCACGCAGCACGGTGCCATGGGCTATTGAAGGATGGGGAGTTGCGGGAGATGTAGCCATGGTTAGGTAGGGATGGCTCATGGTTAACGTGAATGGTCAATAATGGTTCTTAATACTGGTTGATGATTTCTGACTGGCTAGTATTTGACCTGGGGGTTAATGATGGTTTACCAGTAGTACCGCACAAGGCGGTGGCGGAAGTTTCCAAGA